>JAXQKE010000015.1:0-99776 GCA_037042355.1 Candida sp. Y128-05E | reverse complement strand
TGGTTCATCGTACCAATTATAGCATCGATCGATGCTGATTTGTTCACTTTGATTCTTGTCAATTGATCTTGGAATCTGTTTTTGGAATTTTTCCAAATTGTTATGATACCTTCACCATGACTTACCAAAACCATATCATTTTTCACAGTATCATTGGCATAACACATACCCAATAATTCATCTTCTTGATCATCAGATGTATTTATGACCCCTTTCCTTATATCTATATGCGCCATAGTTGTCGAACCTAAAGTCAAGTAATGATACGCCGATACATCTGACATAGGTAATATGGCATTAATAGAATCTTCATGGATTTTATCAACTTTAAATTTCAACTTGTCTGATCCTAAATTCTTCGAATCAAATACCAAGACACTTCCATCTTCAGTAGCGGATAATAAAAACGGATGGGTAGCAGAATGACATATTTTAGTCACTGAATCTTTGTCATTCAAATGGCTAGTAAAATCAACTTTGCTCACCACTTTACCAGTTTCGGTATTGGCCTTTTTGATAAAATTGTCGGTTCCGACGGTATATATATTTTCCCCGACTGAACCTTCAAGAGGATCAAAAATAACATGTCTACATGAACCCTTGTGTCTTTTAGTCTTCCAGTTTGTCACAATATCGTCTGACAGCTCCTTGATATCATTTACTGTGGTCCACCATTTCTTCTTCAGTTGAGATACTGATCTGTTAATTTGAGAAATCTTACCAGTTTTAAAAGCTTCTTTCTCCATCAACTCGATATGCTCTCTTTTAGCACTCTGGGTCTCTTCCAACTTGGCAGCATCATATGTATTACAATATAAATGACCAGTGACTAAACCCGATAAAAGTATCGGTTTGGTAGGGTGGGCAGCAACCGAAAAAAGTGGGTCTTCATAATTTATTTCAAGAATTGGCGATACCAATGATTCCAATGCTCTGGCAGCATTTCTAGCATTTGATTTCTTCTTAGCCATCTCTAACTAACTATTGCTACTGGTTACTACTAATGTGGAGACCTCATCTCATCGAAGGTTGGAAATTTATATACACTACAAAAGAACATTATATGTATACATTAAATTTTTTTATAACAATCTATAGACTAGACTAGAAAATATCACCCGCATCTTTCAAGTTATGTTCACCTCTTAATTTCCAATAAGTACCTTTGAATTCCCAGTAATTGTCACCTGTGACTGGGTGGACTTTCTTAACAAACCAGTTTGGTTTGTAGACTTGTCTTTGGGCATCACGTTCTCTCTTAGCAGCTCTTTGCTTTTCTTCTACTCTATGTTTCTCATCACCAGCTTCATCATATCTACCTTCTTCCATGGCTCTTTGATCAGGTCTTAATCTAGTATCGGTTGGTGCAACCCATGCGGTAATTTTTGGATCTGGATTGTTCAAAGAAGTAGCAAATGCAGTTAAATTGAATGGCACAGTTGGTCTTGGGGCAACTTGCCAAACCAAGAATTTCAGGCCACTAAATGGATCATCGGACGAAATCTTTGGTTGCTCTTCAAGTAATGAGTTACGTCTTCCTTTATCAGGAACATTCGAGGCATTAATCTTCTTGGCGAAGATCTTGGAATTCCAACGACCACCCATTGCCCATTGTGGTTTTCCATTTTTATCAACAGAATGACCTGATAATTGATAAGCTGATGAAGCCTTCCAACCCCTCTGTTTCATATCAACAATAATAGAATCTCCGGTGGTATGGTTCTTCACTTCCATTAACCCGTAGTTGTCAACTGTTGGATTACCAACAATAATACCCACAACTGCGGTGTTGACTTTCTTCCAACTGTATAATTCTTCGGGTACGGTATTTCCTTTAGCATCAACAACTCCATTATCTGGTCTCAAAGAGCAGAACATTTTACCTAAATGTTTAATATCAAAAGCTCTACCAGTAAATTTGGAATCAACGGCATTCTCACCATAATATTCCCATTTTGGTGATTGTACACAACAGGCACTAATAGGTGGATGATGACTAACTTGTTCTGTAAGTAATCTATAGTTCAAATCTGGCCTACAGTATTCAAATGTTTCACCCAATAACGGATTGAATGGTTTAGCAATTCTATCAATTGTCGACGCATATTCAGATGCAGCAAAAGTGGCAACATAAATCATACGCAAACACGAATCGTCAAAGGCACATGCCTTATCAAGCAAATATGAGCATTCGATATCTTCACTTAACCTTTGTAACAATGAGGTTGGCTCGTTGAATGCAACTGGTAAGGTCATTCTTGTCATATCTTTACCAATCATAGATTTCAAAATACCCCATAAACCAACTTTTGGTCTATTATCTTCTTCCATTGCTAATTTTGTTCTAGGAGGGTTTTCATAACCAGCATAAGAGTTTTCATTGCCAATCACTGTAGCCATTTCAGCTTGAGCTTGATTCAACCCATCAACTGGGGTCGTTTTAGCTGGAGTTTCGTCCGCTTTCTTTTCTTGTGGAACCTCATCGATTGTTTCCGGAATTTCACCCGATACTTCGTCATGGGCAGCCGGTGTTAAAGTTTCGGTTTCACTGAATTGGTCAGGGGTAGCCACTGGATGTTCCGTTTCACCTGAGAAAGTACCAACGGCAGCCGGTGTGACTGGATGTTTAATTTCATCAGTGGTTTCATGATCAATATCCTTTGGAGATTGTTCAACTTCTTCACTTGCTTGTACTGGAACTGGCACTGGTGCACTCATAGATGGAGGCGGTGCCGATTTAGTTGCATAAGCATCTTCATCTTCCAGATCATCAAAGTCACCCGCATCAAAGAACTCGTCTTCGTCAGAGTCTTGTAATATTTCATTAATTACCGGATCATGAATATGGGCAACCTCAGATGGGTGTGAGATATAGTCGGAAGCTGGAGCTGGCTCTTTCCCTTCAGTTTGCTGTAAATCTACACCAATGACACCACCAATTCCAAAATCATGAGGAGTGGTAGAACCCGATTTGGTTTGTAAGTATTTCTTTAATTGTTGTTTTTTGCCTTCGTATTCGGATAATTTCACTTCGCGTTTTCTGATTTCGTCTTCTAACTGACTGATGGAGTTTTCCCATAATTTATTCACTTCCAATTGTCTTTCCAACACTCTGCCTTGTTTGACATCGCGTGCAACCACAAGGGCATCGTATTTCATTAACAAATCTTGAATTACAGCCGTGGTGTTCAACCCGGCAGTGCAGATTTCCAGTTTTCTTTCGCTGGTATAACTGTCATCTAAATTGTATTGCTTGAACAAATCCTGGAGCGAAGATATTTCAATATCTAATGATCTTTTCACGGTGGCTATCTGCTCAGTTAAGTTCGTAGACAGTGTTTGGTTGTAATTTTCGTCATTATCAGATTCATAAGCATCGTCCTCGCCATCATGATCGAAATTTTCGGCATCATACGAATCACCATAACTTCGAGCGTCACTTAACGAGGCCAAATGTGCTGGCGGGACTTCCTGAGAAACTTTCCTGGAAAAGTTGGACGTTTTCGATACTCTACTCGATTGATCGTCATCATACGAAGTCTGCGATGCGAGTGAAGCGGATGAGGTAGTACGTTTGTGCAGTTTCGACGACTTTCTACCAGGAATACGTAAAAGACGGCGCTTTTCCTGGGTATCATCCAAACTTTGGCGAGTCTGAGCCGGTGAAACCGGTGGGTTCATTTCGGTACTAGCACTAGCACTAGCACTTGAATCAACTCTCTTGCGTTTAATATTATCTTTAGCCAAGGTAATAGCATTCTGCAATGTCCAGACCCATCTGTTGGTCTCAATGGGATGGTTAGCTTTCAAATGCCATCTGATCCCGTTCTTGCCGATAATCTCAAACTTTAATTTTTCGGAAGAGTCTAAATGTAAACTAGCATACCCTAAGTTCAACGACCCACGACAGGAGTTATTGGTATCATCTTGATTTGCATAATACGACAAAATCCCATTTGAGTCCAAGAGAAAGTACCTAAGTTTGTACCCACTGGCAAAGTTTGTCCATTTGCGAAGGTACCCCTTGTACGTGGGAGCGGCACCAACCTTAATGGCATTGTTAGTGTTGATAACCGGGTCCATAATGGTCTGATCCTTGGAAGCATCTTTAATAAGTCTCTTTAACGCATCATTTTTCGTCACCAAATCGATTGGGAGTTTCCCGCGTTTATCTCTTTTAAAAGGATCCCCGCCATGTTTCAAGATCCAATCACACATTTCCAAATCATCCGACTTGATGAATTCATGAAACACTGTATTACCAGTCTCTGGATCGGCACCATTGATATCTAATAGCTCTGACGCTCTGGGGTTGAGCACTAGTAAATTTTCCAAATTGTCAAAATCTCTGTGAGAGAAATACTGTCTGAGCTGTCCCGCCGACTGTTCGACAAACTTGGCCCTTTCAATCTGCATGAGCTGGGCAACATTTATATCTTTCGTAACTTCGACCGGTTGTTTTTTGGCCAAGTTAACAACAGTATCATTTATGGTAGGCAAGCCTAACAAAAATTTGACCACATCCAATCTAGCTGCGGCAGCAGCTAGATGGAGAGGGGTATCACCATTACCATCCTGAGCATTGATATCCAAATCAAATTTCTGATTAGCAACTAAATACTGCAAAGTAGTTAATGGAGCAACTTGCACTGCATAGTGCAAGATGGTCTCCCTTAACTGAACAATATCCTGAGTCTGAGTAGTAACTTGAGTCCTTGCTAAATCATCAAATATAATATCAACCTTCTGAGTGTCACCACTTCTTAGCGCATCCAATAACTTCAAACGTAATAAACTAGCATTCAATTGAGATGACATGTCAATTGATCAGCAGTTAAAAAGTAATGGCAAAATATAATTTAAACGTGAGTGGTGATTGATCTCCAATATTGGTTGGTTGCTAATTTAAAATCTCACTAGAAATGATCATGTGATTAAAAAGAGAAAGGATTAACGTAACTAATACAAGAACAACAACTATAGTAACAAATACATTATATACTACCATTTTCTTAACCATTCTTCCCATGTCATCAAACCATACACTCTATATTAAGAATCTAGATAATAAACTACTGTTTGATACTATCAAACATCATCTTTACTTACTATTCTCAACTTATGGTAATATCATTAAAATTTATTTGAAACCTGGTTGGGGTCATATCGTATTTGCTAGTATAGATGAAGCTACTCTAGCGAAAAAGATGCTCCAGGGGGAAATGTTTTTTAGTAAGGAATTGGTTATAGAGTTTGCTAATAAAGATTCAAAAGTGGTGGAAGAGAGTTTGGAGGATCAGTAAGACATGGCTTGCCATCAATGTCTTTCAGACATTGATGAGTTTATGTATTTTATGTATTTTATTTATTAATGTATATTATATTCCTGGCTATTTTTCTAAGTACATTCTTTTTTATGGAGTTCCAGAAATGTTTTTTCAATGGTTGCACCTGGGCCCTTTTAAATTATAAGTCTATTTGGGGTTGCTCTTTTATTAGATATTTTGTTTTCACTATATTTATGTTAACTTTTCATTCAGGTGTAAACTAGTTTGCGAATCTGATTATCTTGTCTGTTTAACTTCAATAATACCTCTTTTTGTCAATTTGAATCTACTCTCTTGTTTGCATATTCTTTTATGCCCCTTTTCGTGTTTAATTTGAGATGGTTTTTGGCGTTCAGTTCAATCTACTCTGACTTCCTAATAGTATCTCGACTTTTCGTCTTCAATCTGTGCTTGCTTCTTACGTTCAATTTCCTCGATTTCTTGTTTAAGCTTGTCACTCTCTTGCTTCGCTTCTTCTTCGGTTAGCAACAATTCTTTCATCTCCACCTGTGCCGCGCTCAACTTGGACGCAGCTTCAAACGCATTCTCAACACAATCTGGCACCCCAATCCCTTTACCAAACGCTTGTCCCCCGAGGGATAACTTAGTGTTGCATAATAATCCTAGTATATCTTGTTTGTTCTGGTCATACCCCACTTGGTATTGGGGAATACATTGTTTATGATAGTTGTACGATACTAATATGTCATCACCTATATCGTCAACGGTTTTGCTGGTGATTGCTTCCTCGTCGCGAAAGATTAGTTTGATTTCAGGATCAATCTGTAAATATTTGGCCAAAACCTTTTTGATGCATTGGATTTGGAATGATTTGGTGGGCGACTCGCCATTGTAGTACCAACCACCCATCATTAATGTGATTTTATCATATCCTCCATCAACCTTGATTTGATCGCCATTGAACTTCTTAACTTCTTTCTCCACATCAGAGTCGTATATTATCCCCAATAAACCATCGTGATTTGTCGTCTTCCCCTTTGGCACCAAGAACCCGAAACCATTTTTATCTTTAGGAATTAAAGATCTCTTGGAATAGATATTAACCAAGAAAACGTTAACATAGTGCAAATTTTGCAAAATTTGCTTGACCTCGGGGTCAGCATTTGTGACAAGTTTTGCTAATGTATTGACATTGATTGTGGAACGTATATGGTCATACTGGTCTTGTCCATCAATAATCCCATTCTTTATATCTATTTGTTGAATATCTTCCCCATATTTGATAGTTACATTATCTTTACGTGATAAATATTCAGTGATACTATCAGTAAACACCTGCAAACCTTGTTGTAGCTTAATCATGGGAAACTGTTTCAATCTAGTTGATAATTGGGTTAAATCAGTCGAGGAAATCTGCGTGTAGCTATCATATAGTTCAGGCAATTTACTTGCCTTGGGCATTCTTGATCTTAATAATTTAAACTGCAACCCAAGTTTAGTTACAATTGCTTTAGTAATCGAACCATAATCTTGTTCCAACTGTTTAATTCCAGGCAAAACCGATTTAACACTTAATGTAGCTACATCACCAGCATATATCCCATGCAATACCGCACTTAATACATTATCTGTTAGTATGGTATTACCAAATCGTCTCCTAAAGAAAGATTCTATCGATTCATCATTTTTATTAGGTTTAACAAACGGTTCTTTTAAGAACCCAGCAAACAACTGGGGTTTTATAATATTAGAATGAGCCAAAAATTGAAATAATGAATTCCAAGTGAAAGGATTTGGAACTGGAATCAAACCTGATTCGCTCCATAACCATTTTTTATTGGCAATTGATTTTTTGGGTAATACCTCGACTTGATTCGATTTACCGAGTTGTTGTAGGGTATCTACTATAAGCAATGTCCCATTGCTAACACCTCTCAAGGTACGTGGTCCCTTTTCTAGAAGAACAGGCTCATCACCTACTTTAACCACCTGTGAATTGATCCAGCCACCAGTTCTATTAGCTTTTTCATAGATGGTTATATTAACATCGGGTCTAAATTTGTGTAAGAAGTAAGCAAACGATAGACCAGAAACCCCACTACCAATCACTGCTACCTTTGCGTGCTTAGTTAATGGCAACAAATTCATTGAATGTGTCTGGTTTATTTGGTCGCAAATATTCGTAAGCATAGGGTGAGACTAAATTTTACGAGATTTGAGAATAGCAAACGATTCCATTAAAACTGAAGATAGGAAGGAAAATTCACCATTTAAGAGATATAGAGATTAATACAATTGAATTGAATATCAAAAAAATATATTGTAAATCTTTTTCCGAGATTCCAATAATAAAATTATTACGATTACTATCGACTATACGTCAATTGAATGTGGTATTATTTCGCTTGCCAAAATCAGTTATATTTTATTCAGTTTATATGGTGTGTAGTATAGTATGAACATCTATATACTCTCAGTTTATTACCATTATCCGACACTACCGTTAAATATATTATCATTTATTTGCAATTTTTTAGTTTTATACGTTTTTCTGTAATATTCTCAAAAAACCTAAATGTTATGGATCATAGTTGTTATTGTGAACATTGGTCAGCAAAAGCAACATGAAGTTTCTTAAAACTACTTAGAACTACAGATATGCCCGAGATTAAACGATCCATTAAGCTATAAATGCAAAACATTCACTAAAGTAAATGCGGATTAGAAGAATTGAATTTCAAAAAGTCTATTAGAGTTAAAAAAATGTTTTTACCAGTTACAATAACTGGGTAGGTTTGTTTGGAGTCATGACTGCGGAACTGCTATTGTCCAGCTGGATACTCATGGTGGTTGTCCCTCTGTTTAGTTTTGAAACGGCGTCACTACTACAATGTTGCAATAATGGTAATCTTTGCTCGTAGAATGGAGCCGCATTCGTATCTTCAGTTATCAAACTAGCATCATCCACCAAAGGAAAAGTATTCCTCTCTTCTGGTTCAATAGTTTCTTCAGATTCGACCCTAGGTTCTTCTTGTTTATCATGACCTACCACCAATTCTTCATTCAATTCACTGGTGGATGAATTCGATGTTTCAATCTTATTGATTGACCTGTCACTGTTGTAATTGGAATCGGACGAAGTCATAGTACCTGTACGGTTGACTTGTTCAATTGGGTCGATTTCTTCCGAATGATCTCGACGAGGGGCGGAAAATGATTGCGATAAGCTACTCCTTACCCTAGTTTGATTTTGATTGCAAGCAACATTAGGATCGAAAATGTTTTCAATAGAAGGAAGTGAATCAGATACTTCGTATTCAGGCGGCGAAATAACTGGATTTGAAGTATCAAGCGGGTCGTCCGGAACCGACATTGTCCTTTCTAATGGCTCTCCAGTAGCTTCTTCAAATGTAGGTAATGGCTCGGAATCATCTACCAAAGATTTAATTGAAATCCCATTTCGTTCAAAGATTGGAGTTCTAAATTTAACGGTTGGTGATGCAATTGGGAACTCCTCGATTATTTCATCATATTTTGGTAATTGCAATGATTCTCGATCACATTTAGACGACAATAATATCAATGGTGTATCAACAACCACTTCATAGTGATGCATCTTAAAATTGTCTTTGGGGTCAGGCTTGGAAATTCGAAAGCACACTTGCAATCGATGAGTAATTTGAATATGTCTGAAATTGGAATCCGGATATAGCGCACGAGTAATTGATGCAATTCCTTTTTGCATTAAGGCTGATGGTCTATGGGACAAATGATCTTCGTTATTGAAAGATGATAAGTTTGGAGCAAACGATCTTGATGGGGTATTATTTTCGTGTAAATTATGTAAATTCGTTTCCAAGTTTCCAATAATCGAACTATTAGGATTACTCTCCACTATTGATGCTTTCCTGGAAGGGCAATCCCGTTCTTCCACAGTATTCGATGTTAAAATTGTCTTATCTGATTTCGTAGTCAAGAAAGGTAAAGCAATATTAATATCCAATGGTGTTGATATCATATCTTTTGAATCTTGCTCAGATTCATAACAACTATACAATATATTATTTTCCGGACATTTGATAATCTCTTCTTTGAACGGTTCCACTTGATTACCCGTTGCTTTCAATTTTGTTTTCAACTCACATAAAGATACAATTCTCTCTCTTGATTTTGACAAAGCAAGCTTCAATAAATACGGATCCTCTGAATCATAATCATACTCTCGAGTCAAATCTCGAGAAGCATAAGTTATCTTTTCCAACACATTGAATTTGATTCTTTTGATAATGACATCTTTTACTAAAGGTACGAGTTTGATATTGATGACATGTTCCGAACCTAGATTAATGTACTTTTTGGGGAAGGTGATGAAATAATGTAAACTTTCATTCCATACTCGATTAACATAGATCGGCTTATCGGCAATTGAATTTGCAAATGATGGAGGAGTTCTCACAATTGGTAGATTATAGTTAGCAAAGACTTTAATCTTTCGATTCAATTTATCTGATACCTTGTTTAAAGTCACAGATAAGTTATGGACCAAAGAGCCATTCATTGATGAAATAGTGGCGGGGATATGTTCTGGCAATAAAATGGGTAATAAAAATACATAAATACCGGCTTTATGCAAATTTTCTCTTGCTGAATTGGTTTTGGATAAAGAGATAAACTCTTCCGAGGAGTCTGCATCGAAACTGTCAATTTTTCCATCATTCATTAAATGATTGATGTTGACTAATGTGTAATTTCGGGTTCGTTGGGCCAACACCTCGGTTGTGATAGGCGGATCAGCAAATTTGACATCATTAGAATTGGTCAAGCTGATGAAATAATCGGCATCGGCCAAATTGGTCGACCATTGTAGATTACCAATTTTGAACTTCTCTTTAAAGTGGGTTTTATTGTAGGGATCGCCCGTTGGCCACAATACCGAGTTTACAGATTGGAATTCAATGTTTACGTCTCTGACCACCATATCTTTAGCCAACTCCACAACCACGGCAAAAGTATGGGGAATGGGTGAGTCAGCATCAATTTTTGTACATAAATAATTGGGACTATGAAACTTGCCAATTTTTTTGTTAAGTTCATTTCGATGTAGCTGATTTGTGGAAGCGGGTCGAGTGGTTTGATTATTATCAGTATGATTAGTATTATTGGTAGAAGACAAATAATTGGGATTATTGGGAATTTCCGAATAATCATGATTTTCTTCATCTGAAGGAATGGACAGCGATGAATTCTCAGAAGTATTTGAAATTTTTCTTTCAAAACTGGTATCCGATAAGTCATCATGATCGACTTCTTCTACTGGTTCATACACCCCGCCATCGACATCTTCATAAGTAAACGAAGCGGAGCTAGCTGGCGCGACAAAAATGACATCATTGGTGTTGGCGACAAATACTTTAGTTGATTTGGAAGTGTTACCATTGGCAGTAGTTTTCAACGGTATTGGCTGTTGTAAACCTAGGTCTTGCAAGATTTTCGCCAATTTCTTCAGGAGAATATTATTTTTCTGTTGTTGGATTAGGGCTTTAGTTTGCGAATTCGATCGTGATCGGGCAATTTGATGGTCGGGGATAGCAATCGACTGACTTCTCGACTTGGAGACCTGTGGAACATTCAAATCTATTAACACCGGTTCACTCGATCTTCTATTCGGATTCACTTTTGATTTCAATTTATCAAAATAATTTGTCATTATTCATAGAAAGTAATAAAACAAGCAAATGAAATGAAAAAAAGACACAAAATAAGATACAACTCAGTAAATACCTGTCAAACTAGCAACAACTTTAGCAAAACTTCGATTAAACCTTTAAAAATATCCAAACTCTCAATAGTAAATACACAACAATATTAGCGTCGAGTATCCTTAGCAAATTAATCTCTTTATCTAACCTGAAACGAGATTAAATTAAGAAAAATATAAATTTTAAGACTTTTGAAAGATTTTTCAACAATATAGATAAGCTTTAACAATATTTTACACAATAACAAGCTATAATAACACTAAATATATCTCCTTGGCAGTATAAAAACTAGTATATCTTCAAGATTAGCAAAAATAAAAACTTTTAATGTACTCCACATTTATTTTTCGATACAAAAATTTAATGATCTTGGCGATTACATAATATATTTCTAGGCAGAGCAAGTGCCGACAAATTAACGAGGATTGGTGGGAGAAGGCCGCTAGATTGTGTCCGCACCCACCCCCAGCTAGCACCAACCCCTTTTCTTATCAAATTCTTGGCTGTTTCCTTGGCTTTACTTGGCTTTCTAGTGGATGACACAAGGTGGAACAGGCATTTGGATCACTACCTTGGCATCTCTTAACATAAGCTTTCCTTCAGATATGGTGACAGCAACATTGCTGTAGTTATGATTGGAGGATAACTCATCGAGAAAATGTCCTTATTATGTAGGTTGTGCACGGGTATTGAAAATATAAATTCAGAATTTACGATAAGAGGATAGGGGTGGATGGAATAGTCTAGTATAGGGTTATGGGTTTGTAGTTTAAGTATACATGGTGATAGGTTTGCAGTTGTATAGGGTCTCTTATCTATGGATTATAGTTACACTTGTCTATCCTTTGAATTAGAATCTTCTCTTATCTGTGATCTATTGTCTCCGCCATCGGCTGCATGAAGTACATCGAGACCACATTGTTGTCTTGACACTGGCATATGATACTATCTGGCTATGCATTAGAGTTTCCAGTCTCTAAATAATGCAGATACGGGGGTGGGGTCGGGGTGATGTATACGAACACGTAAAATAAGATAGTATATCAGTTTTGATTTACCACACTAGTAGATTAAATATAGAGTTAGAGAATACAGTTATTAATTACATGTTCGGCAAACAATAGTAGCAAAAGATTTTTAACCAGGGTGAGTTTGAATAAACTAGACTAGTATTAGTTTTCTGTCTATGTATCTTTTGTGTGATTGATAAATGGGTTTATTTAACGTGCAGTGGTTTCTACAATATTTTCTTCTTCATATATTGTGGAATCTATTTTTTATAAAACTTATCAACCTTGGTAATCGATGTTTTTGAATCGATTGGATTTGAACTTCATTGATTGAATTTCGATTTGGTTCTTGTTCTCCCCCGTGGTTTTTGGTCGATATCGTACCGATCGATTCGAAGGTTTCAATCGATTTCAATGAATCGTAATTGATAAATGGTTCAGCATTTATTGATTTGGGGGTCGAACATAAACTTGATGTCAGCTCTAATAATGAAAATGGTCTCTTGGGTACTTCCGGAGGAATATCCTCCCATGTACTTTCCAAATCATATTGAATAACGGTATCGAAACTTCCAGGTAAAAGACTATCATCATTATTCGTTAAATAATAGAATGTAGCATCCGAAATCGATACCTTTACCTCTTGTTCGTCATTTTCAACTACTTTCTTTTTATCATTTGCTTTCCGCCGCTTCATTCGATTGAAAACATTATCAATCTTTCTTTGTTCAATTAATCTCTTGAACCTCTTCACGTACTTGGAATCTAATCCTGAATTGTATTGTAACTCGTAGCTGTTGTTAATAAAATCCATGTTAAACTAGCCGCTATAAACAAAAATGATTGTTGCAAAAATAGATTATTTCGCACCCAAATAAAATACCACAATGATGGTTGATATCGTGAATGGGGAATTTTACTTTGCACACAGGGTTATCTATCGATTTATTGTACAATTATTGTTTCGCATAGTTTGCAACCAAAGCCACCCCTCTTCATGCATAATAAGCCGTTGGGGCTGGGGAACGTACCCCATAATTTTTTAATTTACGATAAATATTATTAATTAAACAGCACTAGCTAAGTATACACAGAAAACAAGAAAAAAAAAATTATCCAGAATAAATCAATTTTTTATTCTACGGTATCAATGATATCTTTAATTTCTTCTTCATTAAATTTTTGAATGATGATTTTGGCATAAGCAGGGGAGTCAACTTGCTTAACTTTCAAGTCGAGGATCGAAGATTTGATGGTACCACCATATGCAACGGGGATATTATCTTTTCCGAAATGAGTCGACATATCTGTTCCCGAGAAAACTTGAAATTTCTTTAAAGTTTCCTTAGAAATAAGCCCAATTGTTTTGATAAACCCAAACACCCAACTCATAATGGCAGGAATCCCAATGAAATATTTCACTGAGAGTAATTCAGGATAATTATCGCCGAAAATCTCGACGATTTCTTTGGTATTGGCCTTCATCCCTGAGTCCATGCGGAAAAGCGAGGCATTGGTGTAATCATGAACTTGGCCCGTTTTATGGTTCAAAGGATCTTTGAAATCAATAAAAGCGAGTGATCTTTCCATTAACCCAATTCTCCACCTTAAAAACTGTGATCCTGGCTTCTTAGAAGTTGAATCACCAAACTTTTCAAATAATTTTTTCAACGATTTCAAATTACCATACAAGTTCCAGGTAACCACTTTTAAATTATCATTACCATTGTCGAATTTCGTCAATACCCCCAAATCGTTTAATTCTGGGTCGTAAGTTTCATCATATGCTGCAGATAAAGGCTGGAATTTGTTTCTCCAATTAAGAGTGTTGATTAACTTTTGCTTGGTTGTGGATACATCATATTCATTGGCAATCAAGAATTTCAACAAGATTTCATTTCTTATGGCCACATCAACATATTCCTCGGTATCCAAGTTAATTCTATACCCAAAGATTTCGTCATAATCTTTATTATCAATTTTTGCCAAAATCGATGGAATCGAGGCAATTATTTGCCCCAATTTCTCCGCCTGTTTATCATCTATATCAACCGCTTTGATTGTACCTTTAACTTGAGCAATATCAATTGCCGGTTTTTCCGTGTCCTTTTTATCTAAAGCATCAGTAATATTAATTTGATCGGAATCACCAGCAGTGTCGACTTTGTCTTTTGTTTTATCGTCAATTGCCAAGTTGTTGAGATCCTCAACCACCTTATCCTTGGTATCAATGGCAGAGTCTACCTGTTCAGTAGTAGTGACCATGGTTGAATGTTTAACTGTGCCAGTGAAAAGCTTATATAGTTACCTTTGCCGCACTCGGCTAGTATATTTTCATAAGCCGTGCCACGTAAAATTTCTAAATCAGGTAACACAAAACAATAGTGGAGAAGAGTTTACGAATGGAATTGGTTATAGAGAGGGTAACAATACCCTATCACAAGCGTATGTATGTTTCTGTATTTATTTCTATATATTTATCAATTCCAGTTCAACACATTATTTTATATATACATGCTTTCTTCTTAGGATATTCTTCTTATTATTGATTTTACATAGAAAAACTCATTATATGATTCTTTTAGGCGTATTAAATGGAATGCGAACGGTTGTATTATGAATATTTCGGTGATTTAATTTTAATATTTTTGTGAATCTTGTAGGATTCCTATGCATTTTATTGTCTATATTTTCTTATTTCTATTTGTAACTATGTACATCGTCTGCAATCACATCGTCATAGCTCACTCTATATTCTATATGTGTCCACCCGGAACAATTATGAACCTGAGGATATAGCTTTTCCCCACAATGATGCTTGACTGAAGATTGATTTTGGAGTTTGCTGTGTGATTTCTCGCTTTGTGATAACTCACGAAGTGGGTTCATTGCTGATTATAAACCACGAAGTGCATATTTTGCTCGCAATCGCTTTGTGATCACTCACTTGGAGAGTACCTTATGACAAATCACTTCGTGTGTACTTCAGTCGCAATCACTTCGTAAACTCAGTTTATGATAACTCACACTTTGTCCACTTCCTGATAAATCACTCTATGATCACCTTCTGATAGACCACTCTATGATCACTTCATGATAACTCACTCCGTGAGCACGTTATGACAAATCACTTCGTGAGTGACTTTATGATCACTTCGTGATAGCTCACTTCGTGATCACTGTATCATCACTTCATGAGTTCGTTCGCAATCACTTCGTTCGCATCACTTCGTGATAGCTCACTTCTTGATCACTATATCATCACTTCGTGAGTTCGTTCGCAATCACTGCGTGATCGCTCACTTCTCACTTGTTCCCCCCCGGCACAATCTTAAAACTCAAAATATCATTCTTCCCATCCTCAATTGTATCCTCCTCACTAACTCTCCCACCGCCTACTCCTTCAATATGGGCAATAGTGACATCACCCATAATTGTTCTAGCACCATGAACCACTGAAGTCCCCTTTTTAACCAAAATACAATCTCTAAAAACAGAATCACCCGACCCACCAGTATAGGTGTTAATGTTACGCACAGGATACATTGGCACCAAGTTCAACACATCGGCAGCCGCTTGTAATAATTGAACCACACCCGTAGAACCAAAACGGTATAACACAAGATCTCTAATATTATCAAGTCTAGTACGCATTTTATCATCAATGGGTTTTAAACCCGAGTCTGGTAAATCATCTAATGTATCGACAAATTCCGTACCAGAATCATATTTAATATAATTTTGATTAGCCAATTTTCTTAACAACACTTCAGTAATTGATGAAGTCAAGATAATTTTGGAGTTAGGATACTTTAAAATAATCTTGGAGACATTCTTATCAGAATCAGGATGGTCCATTTTATTTAATGCCAAGACAGTGGGAAACTTCACTTGCATGAACGCCTTAACTACTTTTTCAAGCATGGCATCATCCCATTCTTGTAAAGGAGGTAAATCAGGAATTAAATCTAAAGCTTGACCAATTAATTTCTTATTAGCAGAATACCCACCTAATTGTTGTCTTAAAGATTCCAAAGTAGTAGATTTAGTGGCAGTATGTTTTCTAACAACACTTCCCCAACGTTCAGTTAAATTACCTAAAATCCATCTAAAGATTTCATCTTGTAACCATTCTATATCTTGTAAAGGATCATAACCTCTAGTAGCTTTCCCTTCTGCATCAGTAGTACCTGATACATCAACTATATGTATTAAACAATCTGCTTCGGTTAAATCCGAAAGAAACTTATTTCCTAGACCTCTTCCCAAATGGGCATTGGGAACTAACCCGGCCACATCTAATAACATAATAGGAACCCCTCTTTTCCCATTACGACAATAACCATAATTAGGTTTACATTTCAGTTGTAAATCAAATCTAGAACAAGCACAATCTATTTCCAAGTACCCAGTAGCTTTATTAGGATCTATAGTAGTAAAAGGGAATGCACCTACTTTAGCATTAGCATCGGTTAAAGAATTTAAAGTGGTTGATTTACCTGATGAAGGTTTACCTACTAACCCTATAACTATCTCTCTACCCATAAAGTGTGTTGTGGTTTTCTATAAGTTTGGTCTATTAAAGTTATCTCTCTCTATAGTGTCTTTTTTCACTTCTCATCACGTTTATTTTTGTGTGTGTGTAGACAAATTATTGAGGCTATCGTTTAAAGGGTGTACGTATAACTTATAATTACTTCAATTAATATATCTACAATGAACATAGGTACAGTCTTCAGTAACATCTTCAATGGGTTATCAACCGACTTCAAGAAGAAAAACTTTTCTTTATATGGTCAATGGATTGCCATCTTAACCATGTTCTTATGTTTTGGATTGGGGTTTGCCAATATCTTCCATTTATCAGTATTAGTGGTGTTTGGTATTATTTGTGTAGTACAAGGTTTTGTGGTTTTATTTGTGGAAATGCCATTTTTATTGAAAATATGTCCTTTATCCGCCCCTTTTATTACTTTCATTGGAAAGTTTGATGAAAACTTACCCAGATGTGGTTTCTATTTACTTATGGGTGTTATTCAATGGTTAAGTCTTGTACAATCGGCTTCTAGTTTATTGGTAGTGGCGGTATTTTTTACTTTAGCTTCTGCTTGTTACGGATTGGCCGTCATTAAACATCAGGACTTTGCCAAGTCGACTATTCAAGTCGCGGGGGCTCCTGATACTGTCCAGGGGCAAGTAGGGGCACAAATTGCCAGAAATGTGTTATAGGAAAGCTTTATTTCCCCAGGCTTGCCTGGGTCAAAGAAAACTTGATGTAATTAATATATGTTTTGAGAAGAGATTATTGTAGATATTCCCCAGGTTTACCTGGGTCAATTGATCAATTAGGAGTGTTCAGATTGTTTTGAGATTGTAGATATTCCCCAGGTTTACTTGGGTCAATTGATCAATTAATGCGATATAATTATATATAGAGTGAGTGATCACGAAGTACTCACGAAGTGAGTTTTTAATTGTCCCAGGGTAAAATTATCCCAGGTTTACCAGTCATCAAATTGTTTTAGATAGTTCGCACATTATTTACATGACTGGAAAGGTGATTAGGAATCATTTATCTGGGGCAATTGATCAATTACCAGCTTGATAACCTTATATTAGGTTTGTGTAAGCAATATTTATTTTGTTGATTAGGAATTTATTTAGTTGTTGTAGTAGCAGTATAAAGAAATAGGATTACGATTTAGTCTTGTATGATATCAATTCATCATTTAAAATGATTCTCACTAAATAAAATATATATTGGTAGTAATTTAGATATATAGGAATAAGATACGTGAATTACCCTTTTAGTCTCATATTGTATCCAAAATTCTTAATCAATCATTCAAAATCTCTACTAATAGAGGCATATATTTTGAAAATGCGTTTTGAGTGGGATAATCTTTAGAAGAAGATGTCGGTTAGATTTAGTTATGGATTTATATACAAGTAGTTAAAATACATTACCACACGTGCTTGTTAAAACTAGTTATATTGGTATCAGGAATATTAACCATATATCGGACTTTTCTAGTATAATTGTAAATTCTGTTAGAAGATAAATTTGAACAATTCTTCAGTTATATCAGGTTTGGTATATATTTTTAAAATATTCCAAATCTACGCTATCAACTCCATTTTTTTAGAACATTAACATTACATATACTATTAGATCCGTTTCTGCTTATAAAACACCTGACGCTATGTGTATTACTCCCACCAACTGTATTTTACTCTGCCATCAATTTGTCTCACTCTCATTTTTCTGATGAGATAAAAAAAAGAAAACTTGAAATATACCCATAGTAAATAACTAAGCTTATTATGTCTAAGATACTACCTTACATAGAAGATACACTTCCTAGTGAAGCAGTACACAAGGAAACTAAAGAAACAGTATCAGCCACACCCACGCCCACTCCAAAGGAGGATTCTAGAGAGATTACCAGTTTTGCATACGAAGAAGTTAATGATAATGCAGATGAGTTGATTGAATTAAGAGGAGAGGGAAGGTATTTTGGTGTAACAGACGCTTCAAACGGTAAAACCGTTAATAATTTACAAAGTTTGGGTCCGTTATGTGCCAATTGTCACAAAAGAGGCCACATTAGAGCCAAATGTAAGACAGTCGTTTGTCATAAATGTGGTGTAGTAGGCGACCATTACGAAGCACAGTGTCCAACCACAATGATATGTTCCCGTTGTGGTACCAAGGGCCACATGGCCCTGGACTGCCAAGCAAAGCAACGGAAGAAACAGTATTGTAAAACTTGTGATACCTTCAGTCATAACGATTATAACTGTCCCATGATCTGGAGATCATACATAACCAAGAAAACCACCACTACTAAATTACCAATAATATCGTGTTACAACTGTGGATCCGAAAACCATTATGGTGACGAATGTAGTCGAGAGAGAACGTCGAGGGTCCCTAATCATGGAAGTGCCTTCAGTGGAAGTAATTTGCCAATAGAATTAAGAACTTTGTATTATGACAAAACTAAAAAGCCCAGTCATCAGCAGCAAAAGAAAATACCTAACGCTTACAGCGGGGGCCATTACAATGGTTATAACGACAGTAGATTTTATGATAATACTGATTATTACGAAAGAAATAATGCAAGTTTCAGCCATACCAATAATGGTTATAACAATAATAGAAACGGTAATCAGGGATATAATAATGGGTATAATAATAACCAAGGGTATAGAAATGTCCCAACATACAACAACCCTGGAAATAATCGTAATTACGATTCCAGGAACTACCAGAGTAACAAAAACCCCAAGAAACCTTCGAGGTCGGGATACATAGACCGTAACGTGCCCCATAGGTCGGGATACATTGCAAAACCAACAAAGTCGGGGTTGTTGGAGCAAAGGAAGAAAAGAAAACAATTGAAATATTAGATACTAATATAGATAGCTCATAAACAGTAGTCACTTATAGGCATAGCTCCTAAAACAATAGTCACATATTAATAGATATATAGATATAGCTCATATTTGAGCAATATTATATAATGTAATTCTAGTACTACAGTCGACAACAGAAAACAAATCAGATATTACTGATATATAGATATATAGATCTAGATATAGCTCAACAATACTCAAATAATTCTAGTAGAGAACTTCTAGTAAATTGACGCTTGGAGTTACCATTTATATTCATGATTATATAATCTTCCACTTTGGGTAGATGAGATCATCAATCAAAAGCCTCCATTGATCTCCCACTCGAGATAACATAATCTAACATGGAAGAGTAAGCGAAAACCAAGTAATATAAAAATACATACGAAACAAGTAGTAATCATCGATGACTCTGAGGCTGGTAGTATAGTATTCAACGCATTGATTGCAATAGTGACATATAATGTAATTGTACCACAGCCGTCCCACTCTAGAACAATGGTGCTACATATTATGTAATTGTAGTACCACAGTAGACCTATTCTTGAACAGAGCCTTGCGAACCGTTGGCGCTAGAAACCTGCGTAGAAAAAATCAAGGTGCAGCAACTTGTTACGGAAGATCACGAAGCCCGAGATCGGTCAACCTTAGAATTGTTATATTCGTGGTCAAAGGTCAGCTAGTATAAGTAATATTCACATAGCCTAGAGTATCTTAATGAGTTAGCTATTATGATTGATACGATTGGTGACAACTTCATGTTCCACTACCCTAGTACAAAGACTCCAGAGTACAAGAGGTTAAGACAGTTTGCTACAAACAAGTATGGTTATATTTTGACAATTATACTAGTGGTTTATTTGGCGTGGATCCCCATAAGACTGTACTTGATACGTCATAACTATCTACGACAATTCAATTATAAGAAGGTTAATCTGGCGTTGAATAGATTGGGTATTGACTCTGTCAAACGGTGTATTTTCAGCTTGGCCTACAATTGGAATATTATAGTGTTGATCAGTTTTTGGGTAATTTTACTTTCTGTGTTATCTTTGATAGATACACATGGAGATTTGATCTATTTAGCCAAGCGGTTAGGTAAACTATCAGCAGTTTGTTTGCCCACTATACTATTCTTGACTCTAAGACCGTCTCCTCTTCCACATACTTTATATCTTAGTTTGCTACCTATTCACAAATGGTTATCTCGATTAATTATCTTACAAGCAATCATCCATACTGGACTATATCTTGGATTTTTCTATAAAAATAATACCTGGAAGAAAGCTATTAGTCTACCAAATCTCCATGGCTGGTTTGCCTTAGTGGGATTTATTATAATCATCATCACATCATTACTGACTTTGAGGAACCGCTTTTATCGGTTATTTTACATCAATCATTATTTCTGGACTTGGATCATTGTGTTGAGTTTACAGATCCATATAAGACCGGTCAAGTATACATGGTATACTATCATTAATGGTGGAATATTGATCTGGCAGGTTATCTACAGGGTGTTACTCACAAAGACTTCGAAAATCCACGATCTCCAAGTTACACAGAAATCACCCAATTTAAGTCTTATTGAATTCCCCCGTGAATTGCTCTATATAATCCCCCAGAACCCAGGAGCTCACATTAGACTCACAGACTATCATCGAAATCCCCTCGTTAGATTGGGCAAACAAATGTTCCCCAATTATCATCCCTACACCATGGTTTCATTACCCAACGACCCCATTCAAAAACTTGTCATTAGAATGGACAGTTTCAAGTTGAAGAATAATCAACGATATCTCATTTCCGGATCGTATGATCCCCAGTTACATTTCATACATTCACAATCCAAAAAATTCAATATTGCCAGATTGAAAATTGATGCAAAAAGAATATTGATTGTCGTTGGTGGGAGTGCCATATCCTTCGCCTTACCGATTTTGCGAGTGATGAATTACCATGGGATCCCTGTGAAAGTGGTGTGGGTTATACGAGATTTCCGAGATGTGTTGATCTTGAATAGTTTTTCCGAATATATCCATCAAGATGATTTCGAGATTTTCATCACTGCTGAGTTGCCCTTGAAAAGGAAAAAGAGTTTCCTCTTCAAGAAACTTGATCTCGAAGCTCAGATCACGGATTATTCCTTGGTAGGTGAAAACGAAGTTGAAAATGTCGATGTCGAAGTGGAAGATCAGGATCAAGAGGACGAAGAATGTTTTAATACCACAATTCCGTTGAAGAGAAGCGTCAATACATTAAACGAAGGTTATGATTATGGCTCTACCAATGAAATTTCATTCAATGTAAGTATGTTTCAAAGTTCTAGTCATGATTCTTCTAACTCAGAAGAGTTCCCGAAACACGATACATCGATCTCATCCACCGATGACCAACCTCTTTTAAAACGAGGCAGATCGTTATCCCAACGAACTATAATCAGTATGAATGAACAATTTGACATTCCACTCGATCACGATAATGACGAAACGGGAGAATTCATTGAGAAATATAAACAAACAATTGGACAATTAGGGTTAAATCATAAAGTGTACAAAGGAAGACCGAAATTGAACCATCGCTATCGTAATTGGTGCTTAAATGAAGGGTTCACCCAGTGTTCGGGGCCCATTGAGGGTGATAACGGGGATATGCTTTGTTGTCGAGACGTACCACACAATAAAGTGTTAGATAATAATGTGGATACAAAAGATATTTGGGTAGTTAGTGCTGGTCCCAAAGGGTTAGTGAAGAATGTCAAATTATGGGCCACTGAAAATGGATTAAATTTCCATGAAGAAGCGTTTTATGTATAGAGAAAAAGCATTTTATTTAATTCATTTGGGTATAGTTTTTATATTATCATTAATCATTATGTAATGCAGTAAACGTGTACTCATAAATATCCCTATTCTTCTCCTGATAATTCCTTTTGAATATATGCTTCTCGTCTCAATTGATCCTCGACCAATGCCTGCTTTCGAAGTTTTAACTTAGCTTTATCAGTAAATAGAATAATACCAGCGATGTTCCAACACATGAAATAAGCAAATTTGTACGGGGTATTGAAGAACCGGGCATTGACGCCATGGTTATGGCGGTATGAAAGATAATACCCAGAAACCAATGCCGCCATTGATCCTGAAAGCATACCAGTGACACCAGCCTGCAACAACTGCTTCTTGAAGTCTGCCAATCTCTCCTGCTTGTACTCTGGTAATTGTCTTGTCATGATCACGATAAAGTTACCTGGCTTGCGATCTTTCGCGATTGAAAATTGGGTGCAAATATATTATGCAGCGGTTCCAGAATTTTGCAAATAGGAATTGATATGGTAGGTTGAATGAGAATGGGAATCAGTAAGGATTAAGAATCTATTAATTTTCTTTATTTTCTTTTTTGGTGTTAAATTTTTTGAAATTGACCATGTTTGCTACACTTGTTATTAAAAAATCAATATCAATTGGAAACTTCAAAACACTATATAGATCCTATAATTCTAAATGAAACTTCTTGAAGACGTATCAATTATTGTAAAGACTCAAAGTGACATCAAAATCAATTGGAGTCGAGTCAATGTTGAATCTGAATGGAGGTAAGGTACGTGGTCCACAAGCACCTGTACCTACACCGGCTTGTTTGTAATCAATACGAACAAATCTATCACCTCTAACAACCTCATTAGCATGTTCAGCTTCATCGATATTGACTTCATCAGAGACTTTGAAACCAAATTTCTTGGATGATTCAACTAACAAACCGTAATTGTTGAATTTTTCAACAAACAACCACTCACAATCTTCGTGGTTACCATTTTCTTGGGGATAGTCGTATGAGAAATCCAAGGATTCGAAAGGTTGTTTCCATAAGCCCACCTTCTGAGCTTCTTTCTTATCGGAATAACTCTCACCTGGTCCTCTACCAAACCATTTGACATTGTCACCGACATTATCAGCAATTGTAAATTCATAACCTAATCTTGGAATAGATTCGGGGAGCACGTTTTGGGAATCTTTGGCTGCTAATTTTGTGGAGATCTCAATCTTATCATCATAAATGGTGTATACTTGTTTAGTAGTAAAACCCCAGGATAAGACTGGTGGAGCAACCCATGAATCAACAGTGATAGTTACAACAGAACCTTCTTCCTTGGTCAATGCCACGTTTCTAATGTACAGAACCATATGGTCCAATCTGAATTTCTTCCAATGTTCTGCTTCGAAGGTAATATCATTATTGATTGATGGTCTCCAGAATGTTAAATTGTTGGTACCCGGGATAATGAACTTATCCTTACCGCTAGACCAAGAATCAATAACACCCGTAACCTTATTGAAGACAATAGTGGATTTAGAAGTTTTAACGATGATTTCACCACGAGTCTCTTCAACAGTAGCAGCAGATTTATTAGCAGAAACTGATTTAGCAACCTTTTCTGCGATTTGTAATTCCTTTTGAGCCCATGATACAATATGACCTTTTGGAACAACTTCAGTGGCAGACTTGGTAATAAATTCAACATCTAAATAAACTTTACCTACTGGTAATTGTAAGTTCAAAGATTCAATTGCGATCTCAGTAGACTCTTGAGGCTTGATGTTAGGTATATCTATAGAACCAGTGGCAATCAATTCTTTATCCAAACCAGAATATTCAGTAACCCTGTAAATAGCTTCATACCCTTCTAAACCGATAAAATCAAATTTATTAGTCACCTTGATTGTCTTATCATCAATGTTGACCACAATTGGTTCGATAACCTTTTTGTATTCGAGTAAACCTGGGGTTGGCTTATGTTGAGAGTCAACCAAACCATCCATGATGAATACTCCATCATGTGGATATTCACCGAAATCACCACCATAGTAATAACTTGTTTGTCCATTCGGTAATTTCACTTCAAGACCATGATTAGCCCATTCCCATACAAACCCACCTTGAAAATTGGCATTTTCATAGAAAAGATCTTGGTATTCTCTTAACAAACCAGGACCGTTACCCATAGCATGAGCATATTCACATAAGATCAAAGGTTTATCAGTATCATACTTCTTCATAAAATCAAAAGTCGGATACATTGTTGAGTACATGTCAGCTACTTCAGCTTTAGCATCACCTTCATAATGAATTGGTCTATTCTGAGGATCTATTTTCCTAATTTCATCTGCCATTGATTTGTGGTTTCTACCATAGAAGGACTCATTACCCAAGGACCAAATAATCACCGACGGTTGATTGATATCACGTTTAATCAATTGTCTTGCTCTATCGATATAAGCAGTTTCCCAATCTGGGTTATCGGAACAATAAGATCTAGCAGCTTCATAAATATGACCTGAAGATTGAATAAAACTGGTATCAGCAAGAGGTTGGGCAACGGCGTCCCAAAATCCATGTGTCTCCAAATCGGCTTCATCCATAACCCAAAAACCAATCTTGTTAGCTAATTCATAAAACTTAGGATGATTTGGGTAATGTGAGGTTCTAATGGCATTGATGTTATGCTGCTTCATGATCAACATATCCTGTTTAATGTAATCGAGAGGAACAGCACGTCCAAATTTAGGATGATGGTCATGTCTATTAACCCCTCTAAAGAGAAGTGGTGTGCCATTCACTTGAATCAATCCATCTTTCATCTCAACCTTTCTGAATCCGACCTGTTGGGTGATGGTATTGTCATTAATAGAAATTGTTAACTCATATAATCTAGGGTCTTCAGCAGTCCACTTGTGAGCATCGGCGACATCTTTTGTAAATGCATTAGAGCCTTTTGTACCCGTAATTGTGTCCTCGAAGATAATCAAACCTTTATACGATAAAACAAGATCAACTTTAGCATCAGCACTCAATTCCAATGTAAGGTCTAATTTACCATTTTTGAATTCTTTATCAAAATCAGTAGCAACAGTATAATCTTGGACATAGCCGGATTTATCAAAGCCTAACAAGTAAACATCTCTAAAGATACCTGATAACCACCATTGATCTTGACCTTCTAAATACGAAGATGAACCCCATTGATAATTTCTTACCCAAAGTTCATTTTCACCTGTAACTAAGAACTTGGTGACATCGAATTCAGCAGCATTTCTACTGCCTTCATTGTAACCAACTAATTGTCCATTAACAAATACATGATACGATGTATCAACACCTTCAAATCTCAATCTGTATTCTTGATCTTTCCATTCTGGAACATAGAAAGATCTTCTGTATGTACCTGTGGGGTTAGCAGATGGTGGATGTGGAGGATCGGCAGAGAAAGGGTAGACTGCATTAGTATAATGTGGGTTACCATAACCTTGTAACTGCCAATGGCCAGGGACCGAAATTTTACCAGAAAAATCAACATCCTTATCAGTGGGCAATGGAGCAATTAGAGGACTAGCAACATAGTTGAAATCCCATTCACCATTAAGACTAAGTGTGTTCTGTGGAAGGTAGTATGCTCTTGTGTCTAACCGGTTGATCTGCACAGCTTTTTCATCAGAAAGTACTTTGACCAACGATTCAATAGAATAATCAGTCATTTTGATGGGAAAATTAGTTTTCCATCATTGAACTGTTCAGTTTAAATACCATTTTCCTATCAAACATACTAGATCCAAGAAAATGCTGGGCTCAATGTAACGTTCCATTATCGCAATTCCATATTCGCATTTTTTGGTCAATTCTCCGAACCGACTGATGAATGCGGGGCATAAAATATCAGTGGGAAAAAATATCAGTGCATTTACGCCTTGCACATGTTGTGGCCTGATGTCCACTGATGGCTGGTACCTTCACTCCAGGGACATATGTTAGTCAGGTAAGATTGACATGGCCAATTACTTATCCGGGTGAGAAATAAATGTTATTTCTCATATACCAATTCCAAAGAATTCTGTTTAGTAAAATTCTTTTCTGTTAGCAACTATTTAGAGTCTTATTGTTAAGATTTAATAGATTGAGTGACGTTGTATATACCAATGCCTTCAATTATGCTTGTAACACACCTGATGCTTTGAATATTGCCATTACCAACGTTGCCTCCACCTTGAACCACCAAACGCCCTCTGTATAGGAGGAAAAAATTGAATTATTACCCGTAACAAGCGAAAGAACGACAACAGGATCGTATAATAGAAAGTGTGGAGAAGATTCTACTGTACATGGAGGATACTCAGTGTACCAAGAAGCGAAACAGAATACAGCAAACCCATGCCATCTCCGAAACTGAAAACAAACAGGAGATCACCCGTGTAGGATTTGATTAAACTGCTAGGAGAAAGAAGATATAGAGGTGTGACAGATCCATCAAGTGGTAAAACTACCAACAATCCGTAAAATTAGGAACAACTTTGTGCTGATTATCATAAACGAAGACACCTTAGGGACTAATGCAGGACATTAGTCTGTCATAAATGGAGAGTTCTAGGAAATCACTACGAAGATAACTATCACCACTACTTATAATATCAACGCCAATTGTAATGCGAACAACCGGTTTAATGATTGGATTTATAAAAATGGTCTTTTCCCATCCCACAGAGAGCCTGGAAATCATGGTAATTGGAAAAATGAATCTAAATAATTTGTAATAATTATTGGTGGTCAAAATGGAAACATATTTTCTGGTTCGTTAGCTACTTTTTGAAAATTTTTGCGGTACTTTAATTTTCATCATCATATTGGCCATTAACCTACCAAGCAAAGAAATGGTTATCAGTTGACCGAGTAAGAGCCCTGGTATTCTGTTCGGAAAGTAGGCTTAGTTAAATTGATCTTCGGTATTGTTAAGATTATGTTACATATGGCGAAATGTGGGAATATTCGTGCGTAATTGTTGCATAAATTACAATGCCACAATTTTGCAATATAAATTAAATCATATTTCAGACAGGTCTACAGTTTGATAGATACAATTGTACATAATGACAATTAAACAACCAAACTTCTTAGTTATCGTGGCTGACGATTTAGGATTCACTGATTTATCATGTTTCGGGGGAGAAATCACCACACCTAATTTACACAAACTATTTCAGAAAGGAGTGAGATTAACCGATTTCCATACTGCTTCAGCTTGTTCCCCAACAAGATCGATGTTGTTCTCGGGAACAGATAACCATATTGCTGGATTGGGTCAAATGGCCGAGTTTGCTAGGCGTCGACCTGAAATCTTCGGGGGGAAACCTGGTTATGAAGGCTATCTTAATGATAGGGTTGCTGCATTACCAGAAATCTTGCACGATAATAACTATTATACATTCATTTCTGGGAAATGGCATTTAGGCTTATTAGAAGATTATTGGCCCGATAAACGTGGTTTTGAAGATTCGTTTACATTATTGCCTGGGGCTGGTAATCATTTCAAATATTTCCCCAAGGATGAAGATGGAAACTATTCGAATTTCTTACCTCCATTATATGTTGAAAATGGTAAAAAGTTGGATCCAGAAACTGATATTCCTGAAGACTTTTATTCAACTGACTATTTCACCAATAAAGGTTTGGATTTCCTCAATAGTTCTAAAAGAAATGATAGACCATTCTTTGGTTGTTTGACTTATACTGCACCCCATTGGCCCTACCAAGCTCCCCCTGAAAGAATCGCTAAATATAAAGGGAAATACAATGCTGGACCTGAGAACTTGAGAAGACAACGTTTGGCGAGTGCTGCTAAATTAGGCATAATTAATGAAGGTGTCATTCCCCACCCAATAACAACTTTTAGAAAACTTTGGTCCGAATTAACTGAACAGGAACAAGCTGCAGAAAGTAGAATTATGGAAACTTATGCTGCTATGGTTGAGATTTTGGATGAAAATATTGGTAAGGTTATCAATCAGTTGGAATCATCAGGGGAATTGGATAATACGTTTATATTATTCATGTCAGACAATGGTGCTGAAGGTATGTTGATGGAAGCTTTACCATTGGCTTCGGCAAATTTCAGTGATATTCTCAAAAATCATTATGATAACACGTTTGAAAATATTGGTAAAAAGGATTCTTTTGTTTGGTATGGTGATCAATGGGCTCAAGCAGCCACTGCCCCACATTCAATGTACAAAATGTGGTCTACCGAGGGGGCTATTGTTTGCCCATTAATTCTTCATTATCCACCATTATTAAAACCAATCCACGGGAAAACGTTATCAGAATTTACCACTGTTATGGATATTCTACCAACAATTCTCGAAATCGCTGGAGTTGAACATCCTGGTGATCAATATAAAGGTCGTAAAGTGGCAATTCCAAAAGGTAAATCATGGTTGTCATATTTAAATAATAGTACCCCATATGTTCATGATGGCAATACAGTAACTGGATGGGAATTATTTGGACAACAAGCCATTAGAAAAGGTGAATTCAAGGCAGTGTTTATCCCTAAGCCTTTAGGACCAGATAAATGGCAATTATACAATATTATAAATGATGCTGGAGAAACCAAGGATTTAGCTGAGTCTAATCCGGACAAATTATCTGAATTAATAAATCATTGGGTAGATTATGTCGCTGAAACTGGTTTGATTGAATTAGGCGGTAGTGGGTTTTCCAACGCTGAATTGGAGAAAGAAGAAAATCCTGATTTTTTTAGAGTAATTGACGACAGCTAAATAAAATGTAGATAACACAAATTTGAAAACGAATTGAAGAAAGCACGAAGAATTTATTATCATTAAAAGATTTGCAATGTAATTAGCTATTGATTCGTTTCTACTGTCATCTTCCTAAGTGCCATGTCGGCTATTCAACTTCAATATTGATACTATAGAATAAGTAACAATAACAGTATCGCGTTTCTCCCTACTAATGCTTTAGATATTACAGCAGTGTCTAAAACGATTGCCAACAATTTAAAGTTCCGATATTCAATTAGGACTCGAAAGTAGTTTGAGACAATTATGACCATTAATAATGCAATGATACTGATTACTTTACTTGTAGCAAAATATTACGTGTATTAAAACTATATAAAGAGAAAAACTATATAAAAAACAATTGGTATAACAATTGCAAACAGTAGAAGACCGTTAGAACCAACTCGATAAGCGAGAATGGCACCAAAGCAGAGTTTATCATTAATGTCAGACAATGCATTTTAACCCAAGATTCATTTCAATCATTTTTTTGGTTTTAATTTTAATTTTTTTTTGATTTTTAGAGATGGCTTTTTGTATGGTTTTTTTATTTGTTTTTATGTTTTATACTACAAGATGGTGGGGGTTGAAAATCCCCGTAGCCAGATCAACGCTATCGCGTTGGCTGGCGAATGTTATATCTTTTCGTCATCTTGTAATTTTGTTTGCATTGATGTTTTAAAGTAATTCTTTCATTTTTTGCCTTTTTTGAAGTTTTAGGCAGCTTTTTCTTGTGAGGAATTTGGTCAAAATTATTATTTTTAACAACTTCATTCTGGTTGTTATAACTTCCTAATTGAGTTTCTGACACTTTAGTCTGGTTATTGTAATTGCCTAATTCAATTTTTGACAATTCAAATAGTTTGATCTGTTGGATCTCGATAGGATCGTCCGACAGCAAGATTTGATACAATCTTAACCAAACATAGTCAATATTATGATCTTCATGCTTGGTTCCTACGACTGGATCTAAGATTGGGGTTAAAACTGGGGAATAAATTGTATCTGGTTCAACAGTTTTAGTTTTGGATTTTGCACCCAAAAACAGGATAATCCTGTGGTAGACATCAATAGCAAACGAGTTGATTCTACGTAACTTGGTTTTGAAATCATTCAAACCCTTGACAGCTACACCTCTTTGGCTACCAACGGAGTTGAATAACTCCTGGATTGATTTTTTAGTAGAAATCTTTGGGGAGGAACAAGTAGAAGTAGAAGCAGATATGAATGGGGACTTTTCTCCATTGAGGCTGAAAGTGTCACTATGGGAGTCACTGATAGGGGAATCAATAGTAGAGGCAACGATTGTGTCGTAGTTGTCGATAATTTTCGAGAACTTGATATTCTTAACAGTAGTTAAAATCTTTTGATTATTTAAAATTGACTGTTTCAAATTATTTTTGGTGGGAATAGGTAGAGAAGCTTTGGTGTAAGATCTGGTAATCATTTTGATTGGGTTTTGCATTAAATATTTACTGTTGATGGCTTGATTGAATAAAGACATGATAAAAGTAAATAGTTTGTTGTTGTTCAATAAAGTGGGAATGGCCCACCTTTTATAGTTAGGAGCTTCCTAATTTTGTTTAGCAGGTTAAAATGTTTAGGAAATTGCAATTACTTTTTTGCAGCCAAATTTTGCGAATGTGATTAAAAAATGTGGGAAAAGGGGGTTTTTCGAGATTTTATTTCACAACTCCAATTAGCATGTGGTTACACGTGAATTACCTCGATTTCAAAGCAGAAGAAGTACAATAAAATTAAACTTTCCCTGGTTGATTTCAGGTACCTGATTTCTGGTTTGGAAAATAAAATTCTTTTTGCTTAAAGTTGCCAAAACGACTCATCCAGATCAAAGCAAATCTAATTAATTCCCAGATTAAAAACAGTATCTAGGTAAGCGTAAATATATTTTTAGCTGAATAGTATTGCATATTTTCATATGATAATTAATTGGTGGTTTATTTTAATTCAGGGAATCAATAATTTGACAACTTCGTAGATATGCATTGGGAGTTTGGTGATGAACAACTAATTTTCGCTTGGCCTTTGTAGAGAATTGGATAGGATAATGGTGGATCGTTACTTCGAGGACACAATTTTGAAACTAACCATGTTTGCTACATTTGCTATAAAAAATCAAATAACTAAATTCAAACTCTATATATATCCTATCTGAATAAATTGTTAAAGAAGCTGCTAGCAGACATCTTAATTATTGTAAAGACTCAAAGTGACATCAAAATCAATTGGAGTCGAGTCAATGTTGAATCTGAATGGAGGTAAGGTACGTGGTCCACAAGCACCTGTACCTACACCGGCTTGTTTGTAATCAATACGAACAAATCTATCACCTCTAACAACCTCATTAGCATGTTCAGCTTCATCGACATTAACCTCGTCAGAAACTTTGAAACCAAACTTCTTGGATGATTCAACCAATAAACCATAATTGTTGAATTTTTCAACAAATAACCATTCACAATCTTCATGGTTACCATTTTCTTGTGGATAGTCATAAGAAAAATCTAATGATTCGAAAGGTTGTTTCCATAAACCAACCTTTTGCGCTTCCTTCTTGTCGGCATAACTTTCACCTGGTCCTCTCCCAAACCATTTAACACTGTCTCCGACATTATCAGCAATTGTAAATTCATAACCCAAACGTGGAATCGATTCTGGGAGAACATTTTGAGAATCTTTAGCTGCCAATTTAGTAGAAATTTCAATCTTGTCATCATAAATGGTATACACTTGTTTAGTAGTAAAACCCCATGATAAGACTGGTGGTGCGACCCATGAATCAACAGTGATTGTAGCAATAGAACCCTCTTCCTTGGTCAATGCAATATTTCTAACGTACAGAACCATGTGATCTAATCTGAATTTCTTCCAATGTTCACTTTCAAAATTGATATCATTATTGATCGATGGTCTCCAGAATGTCAAATTGTTGGTACCAGGAATAATGAATTTATCCTTACCGCTAGACCAAGAATCAATAACACCGGTAACCTTGTTGAACACAATGGTAGATTTGGAAGTCTTCACAATAATCTCACCACGAGTTTCTTCAATGGATGCAGCAGACTTGTTAGCAGAAACTGATTTAGCAACCTTTTCTGCTATTTGTAATTCCTTTTGAGCCCATGATACAACATGACCTTTTGGAACAACTTCAGTGGAAGACTTGGTAATAAATTCAACATCTAAATAGACTTTACCAGCTGGTAATTGTAAATCCAATGATTCAATGGTAATCTCGGTAGATTCTTGAGGTTTGATGTTGGGGATAGCCAAAGAACCTGTAGCAATCAATTCTTTGTCTAAACCAGAATATTTAGTGACTCTGTAAATAGCTTCATATCCTTCCAAGTCAATAAAATCGAATTTATTGGTCACATTAATTGAATTATCATCAATCTTGACCACAATTGGTTCAATAACCTTCTTATATTCAAGTAAACCAGGGGTTGGTTTATGTTGAGAATCGACTAAACCATCCATGATGAACACTCCATCGTGAGGATACTCACCAAAATCACCACCATAGTAATAACTTGTTTGACCATTTGGTAATTCCACAGCAAGACCATGATTAGCCCATTCCCAGACAAACCCCCCTTGAAAATTTGAGTTCTCGTAGAAGAGATCTTGATATTCTCTCAATAAACCAGGACCATTACCCATAGCATGAGCATATTCACACAAGATCAATGGTTTATCAGTATCATATTTTTTCATTGCGTTAAACGAAGGATACATTCTCGAATACATATCGGCAACTTCAGCATTTACATCACCTTCATAATGAATAGGTCTATTCTGAGGATCAAGTTTTCTCATCTCATCTGCCATAGATTTATGGTTTCTACCAAAGAAAGACTCATTTCCTAAAGACCAAATAATAACTGATGGCTGATTGATATCACGTTTAACCAACTGTCTTGCTCTATCGACGTAAGCAGTTTCCCAGTCTGGATTGTCGGAAGTATAAAGTTTAGCTTTTTCATGAGAGCTACTAGTAGACTCATTTTCTTCAACATTGTGAACATCACCAATAGGTTGGGCAACGACGTCCCAGAATCCATGGGTCTCCAAATCGGCTTCATCAATAAGCCAAAACCCAATCTTGTTAGCTAACTCATAAAATTTAGGATGATTAGGGTAATGTGAGGTTCTAATGGCATTGATGTTATGCTGTTTCATCATTAACATATCTTGTTTAATGTAATCAAGAGGAACAGCACGTCCGAATTTAGGGTGATGGTCATGTCTATTAACCCCTCTGAAAAGGAGTGGAGTGCCATTAACTTGAATCAATCCATCTTTCATTTCAACTTTTCTGAACCCAACTTGCTGGGTGATAGTATTATCATTAACAGAAATTGTTAATTGATATAAGCTTGGGTCTTCGGCGGTCCATTTATGAGCATCTGCGACATCTTTTGAGAACTTGTTGGTACCTTTTTTACCAGTAACCGTTTCTTCGAATACTACTAAACTTTGATAAGTTAAAACGAGATCAACTTTAGCATCAGCACTCAATTCCAATGTAAGGTCTAATTTACCATTTTTGAATTCTTTATCAAAATCGGTGGACACAACATAATCTTCAACATAACCCGATTTATCAAATCCCAACAAGTAGACATCTCTGAAGATACCCGATAACCACCATTGATCTTGATCTTCCAAGTAAGAAGAAGAAGCCCATTGGTAATTTCTTACCCAAAGTTCATTTTCACCAGCAACTAAAAACTTGGAAACGTCAAATTCAGCAGCATTTCTACTACCTTCACTGTAGCCTACTAATTGACCATTCACAAACACATGATATGATGTATCGACACCTTCAAATCTCAATCTGTATTCTTGATTTTTCCATTCAGGAACATAGAAAGATCTTCTGTATGTACCCGTGGGGTTAGCAGATGGTGGATGTGGAGGATCGGCAGAGAAAGGATAAACCACGTTGGTGTAATGTGGTTTACCATAACCTTGTAACTGCCAATGACCAGGAACTGAAATTTTACCAGAAAAATCAACATCCTTATCAGTAGGCAACGGAGCAACTAAAGGACTAGCAACGTAATTGAAATCCCATTCACCATTGAGACAAAGCGTGTTTTGTGGGAGATAGTAAGCCCTAGTGTCTAAGCGATTAATTTGCACCACTTTTTCGTCAGAAAGTACCTTGACCAATGATTCAATGGAATAGTCAGTCATTTTGATAAAATACTAAGATTTTTATTAGTAAATTGTTCAGTTTAAATATTGTTTGCCTGTTAGATTCGGCATATTCACGAAAACGTTGGCACCCATCAAATGTAACGTTCCATGCGGAGGGATCGCAATTTCGGGAAGTTCTCCGGGTTGCGGGGCAATAGGTGGACTGGCAATTTAGGTGAAATCTCCGGATTCATTTCCAAATACGGGGTAGAAAATATTAGTGCATATACAGATTATTTTGTGGAATTGTAATTTATTGTCCCCCACGCCAGTGTCTCCGATTGGTTAGTCTATCTTGAATTGAATAATAAAGCGCAATAATAAAGAGAGTGCCAATGAATATAGGATGTATGAGTGTAATCTATTCATGTATGTTTCACTTTGTGTGTACAGATTGCCAAGGTTCCTGGATACTCATAACCTTAAATTGAAATAACCGAACCCAATGAAAAAATGAGAGAAGTGAGTAGCTTTAAAGTTAAAACGATCAATGTCACACAACTCGGCTAGGATTACATCATATACAAGTATAGGGAATACTCCAACCCAAAATCCAACACCTCAATAAACATAGTTTCAAGTTGGTGCGGTTGAAGGTTATACTTGGCGACGAAGGTAATATTTTATCGCAATCGACCCCAATATTTCATGTACATGCGCCCCCACACAACTTTCACTACGACGTGATATTTATTTGGTGAATAATATTCTCAATCTTATTGTGTCGTGAACCAACGTGTAATAAAAAAATGCAGCATGCATAATTATTGGTGAAGATCACAATTGAAAAATGACGAGGTTAATCAGAATTATCCACCAGATTTTGAACAACGACAAACTACAACTAGAATTAGGCTTTTGTATGAATGGCGTTTAGAATCTGCTAGTTGGACTACAACAAGAAAACCCCCAGGAAACATTCACACTCTCATAACTTTAATCCCCTTGAAAATAATCCATTATCGAGCCATATAATTAACCGAAAATAGACCAAACTAAGCGCCCTCAGTTAAACTATCCTTGAACTATCTATCCTTATAGCTCTACCGACGCCTTGTCAGAACACGTTCCAGCCGGTCATCAGCAGATCTGACTTCATTTAATTCGTCCAAATCTGTGGGGGTAAAAAATAAATAACGATCACAGTAGAAATAACAGCACCTAATGAAACGTTACACTAGGGACAAGGGGATATGATGACCAGATTGCATGTACAAACCGTTAGATCATGACCTTCCCCTCTAGAAAACACCGACAAACCAGATTCAAATGAAACGTTACAATACCCCTTAAGAAAATAAATTCTTCAAATTTTTAAGCCAAGAGTATTTTCTGGGCTTTATGTCCGAGAATGGAGTAAATTTATACCCAAATTTGCTATGTAATTATCATTTGAGTGTAACATTACATTCCATTAAAGTGATTTTACAGCTTCTCCGGACGAATATCCCGAACGGGATTTTCAATGCTAAAAATTATTTTTTGCATGCACCAAGTGCTCTTTATATTGGGGTAGCAGCAAAATCAACGAAATCAACAATATATAAACGGGAACGATTCTTCAGTTGTCATTTTTTATTATTGTTGTTCAGTATCATAACCAGTTCAATATGTCTTCAGATAAGATGATAACCAAAGTAGACGTAGCCCATATAGAAGAGAACGAATCTCCTTCTAAATTGAGTGTTAATTCGTTAGATGGATCGTCAGATCCAGAATTACCTCCTTTGTTGTCAAGAAGAATGATTCCGTTATTGTTGGTATGTTTATTGATCTACTTCAACTCCACCAATTGTGGGTTCGATGGTTCATTAATGTCGAGTATTTATACTCAAGATGATTTCATGGCTTATTTTGGAACAGATCCAAATTCCTCAAGTTCTACAGGGTTGCTTTTTGCTATTTTTAATGTTGGTTCTATTGTTTCTTCATTCTTCTGTCCTTTATCTGATATTATTGGTAGAAAAAAAGTTATCCTTGGAGGGTCTTTGGGGGTTATTATTGGTGCTATCATAACCACCGTTGCTAAGAATACCCAAACTTTGATTGCTGGAAGATTTATATTATCATTCTTCACCACCCAATCTAATACTACCGCTTCTATTTATGTTGTTGAAATTGCCATTTCTTCCCATAGGTCTAGAGTTGCTGGTTGTTATAATACTCTTTGGTATTTGGGATCTATTTTAGCCGCGTTCACTGCTTATGGGGCTAATATTCATCATGCCGGTACTCAAACCGCTTTCAGATTACCATTGGGTATGCAAGCACTTTGTCCTGCTATCGTTTTCATTTTCGGCTGGTTGGTTCCAGAATCACCAAGATGGTTAGTTGGTACTGGTAAAATGGAAGAGGCTAAAAAGGTTATTGCTAAATACCATTGTGGTAATGATATGAATGACCCGCTTATTGATTACGAAATTGCCGAAATCTTGGAGTCTTTCTCAGATGCTGGTTTAGCTAAAGGATTTGAAGCTCTTGATCCAAGACCAATGTTCAAAAATAACAATACTTATAGATCCTTATTGGTTATCTGTATGGCTTGGATGGGACAATTCTCGGGTAACAATGTCTGTTCTTATTATTTACCTACTATGATGCAAGCTGTCGGGATGACTTCTGTTTCCATGAATATCTTATTGAATGCGCTTTATTCTTTAGTTTCTTGGTTTGCTAGTATTACTGGTGCTTTTGTTCATGAAAATCAAGGTAGAAGAAGAGTGTTGATGGGTAGTATGTTTGGAGCATCGCTTTGTTTAACTGGTTTAGCCATCGCTACTGCTAGGTTCCAAGCCACTGGTAATGATCATGCATCAAGAGCAAGTATTGCTATGGTTTTCTTATTTGGAGTTACATTTTCCTTTGGGTTTACCCCAATGCAACCTATTTATCCTGCTGAAGTTACTTCAAATGGTTTAAGATCAAGATCTATGGTTTTCTTGAATTTAACCTCCGGGGTTGCTTCTTTCGTCAATCAATATGCTTCTCCAGAAGCTATGGCAAGCATTAGTTATTGGTTCTACGTATTCTATTCTTTATGGAATCTTGTTCAATTAGCAGTCATCTACTTCTTTTTCGTTGAAACCAGAGGTCACACTTTGGAAGAAATGGATCTTATTTTTGCTGCCAAAAGACCAGTTAAAGCTTCTATTGGTGATTATTCCAATGAATCCCCAGAATGGATCGAACTCAACAGAGAAAGAAAAAATGAAATCAATGAGCTCGAAACTAAGGTCCATGCAATTCATGTTGAATAGGTATCCCATTTAAAATTGGCATTGCTCATGTCGTTAAATTAGTATATATAACAATATGTCACTTAATTAGAAATTAATTCAATTCTTCAAATAAACATCACTTTTAGATATAGTACAAATAACTTCAAATGAAATTTCCTACTGTCGGTTGACAATGTGATCTGATTTTTATTCCACATTTCGAAGCAACTGAACATTACTAATGACTTGCTTTATTCGATTATGTACGCCTGATGATCAGATATGTATGATTGTACATTTTATTTCTAAAAATCTAGATTGCATTCATACATTAACGTTATATATATAACCCATTCCTTAAATTATCGATTCTATTTTACTACTTCTAGCTGAATTTGCAGTGCTTCCACCCCGGAAAGGTTTAATAATCTTTAAATTTAATCCTAGACTTTTGGGCGATGCAACTTCATCTGCGTTAGAAGTGGCTCCACTGCCAAACATATCTGAAGTATCTGAACTTTCTAAATCCAGTAATATATTTGTTTGGATTACCTTCGAACGTCTTCTCGTTTCGGCTAAAAATTCTCCAATAGAAACATACTCTTGAGTCAAATTCACCATTGGTGGATATTTTTGAGCAGGTTTCTCGTTATGATGCTCAACTGTAGTTTCATTAGTAGTATTTGGGTAAGTAGATTCACTAGTGATTGTTGTATCGTTTATATCACCCGATCCCAGTGATTGTATCGTTCTATTTGAGTTTATTGATTGGTGAGATTGTTTATGAGGATTTTTCTTCTCTGGATGATACGATTGTAATGTGTTTGTCGAACTAACAGTATCAATAGTATTGATGGTATTGATGGTGTTTTTAGAATGGTTGGTGTTTGTTCGCAGTATCTCATTAAACATTGGGTTGACTGAATGTTGTAACGACATTTCTGATTGTCGTTTGATAATCAGTATTTCCTCTTCTTTTTGTTGGTTTAAATAATCCAATTTCGATTGGATATCACCCAATTTATGTCTAAAGCCAAGAGTTTCCCTGGAGATTAACAACTGTTGTTCTTTCAATGATGATTTTAATTTATTAATTTTAATATCTCTCGATTCAATGATTTTTTCCGAAATCAATAAATGTTTACGCAAGTTGACATTAACCAATTCAACTTCGGTTAATTTATCATTCAATTTAGCTAGTGAATTTTCAAGAGTGAACAATTTGGATTCTTCGGTATGGCTGTTTCTTAATTTATCCATTTTAAAATTTAATAATCTATCTTCCAATTCACTTATTTTCTTATCCCGACGTTCAATTTCCTCGTTGGCTTTTGATGGAGAGTTTAACGATGATGCTGCTGGAGCTGGAACTGGTAATCTCGATTGGAAACTTGTGCTTGGAGAATAGAACGATAATGACGATGAATTATGATGCAATGATGAAGGGTTAGCAAAAGGGATATTACTATTATTATTCGTATGTAGAGTCACGCTCGACCGTATCAGGTGAGAGTCACCATTCCCATTTCGCCATTGACTTAATTCCTGTTCTAATTGCTTGATATAATTTTGATTTTGATGGTTTAATTTTTCCAATTGGCCAACCTTTTGTTTTAGATTTGCTGTAGATAACTCGGCATTGATATGGGCTGTATTTTTGATTGATTTAGCTCGAGTACCAAAGCGTAAAGTTGATAAAGTTTCAATTTCATTTATAGAAGCAGGAGAACAATTGATGATTAATGAAGTACGAGAATTTCCTCCTAACGATTCTTGCAAGATACGAGTTAATTTCGAATCACGATATGGGACATGGGTAGATTTACCATCAGTTAGGGCGTTAATGACATTACCCAATGCTGACAACGAACTATTGATTTTTTTAGCTTCTTCTAGAGTTTGGCCAATGGCTCCAGACTTATCGACTTTTTCTGACCCCGCCAAATCAACCAAAAACAATTGCGACCGTTTGATAATATCGGTGGTGACATGTTTCTGGGTCAATTTGATTTGGAAGATTGCATGCGATCGACTCGACTCTGCATTCATGAGAGTCAGCGACGAGGTACGATTTTTCAACCCACGCTGTAACACTTGTAACAATTCTTGAGAAGAAGAGACGAACGCCTGCGATAGTCCCTTCACATAAACACCATTAATTTTGTCTTGATGTATAGAATATTTGGGTTGACTTTTGGTGAATGAAGAATTGGGAGTTTGAGGAGACTCGAAAGAGTTATCTAACAAATCTTTGATTTGTTCCATATGGATTTCGTAGTAGTTTACACCTACGGTGTATTCCACATCGCTGGAGCCATTTAATATACGATCAAAAATATCTTGAGATATTCTCGGAATAATCCCCCTTTCTTCGTCATCATGTAAAGATGACCCCATCATAGTATATGATTTCCCTGACCCGGTCTGTCCGTAAGTTAAGACAGTCCCATTGTAACCATTGAGCAAGTCATCGACAGTTTGACTTATGGAAAACTGATAAATATCGCTTTGGGAAGATTCCGGGTCGAATATCCGATCGAATACAAAGTGGTTGGTGAAATCTTTACCCAATAAGCTCACAGTCTGACTATTGGGGAAATCCACAATTGATTTATTACCTTTGATCACTTCAAAATTCATTATCGGTCTAAAACGACATATCACATTGATATTGTTATTGGAGCTCGAGGCGCTGAAGGAATCACGGTTCAACGATAGCGCTGGTGATAGATAGTTGAATGGAGACGTCAATGGCGAAGCTAGATCATCATCATCAAAAGTAGAATCCGAAGACATGAAGAACCAAAAAATTTATTAATGTTTTTTGTTGTTTATAGTTTTTCATTAACTGGAATAACTACGTAGATATCCTGTGAAAGCGCCCCAAAAGTTACAGCAAGCGGATTGACTATTTGAGATGTTGTTTTAAGTTGACGACAGAGAGAGAAACGCGCTTGTACAGATATTTTTAGTCGTCGCCAAACTATAATTCTTATTGTTTGAGCTGATTTGGTCATTGTTAGTTACAGGTATGAATGTAGAAGACAAAGTACGAACGACTTCGCTACTATCGTCCACCACATCTCACAAATAACCAAGGGTCAACATGATTGCTTTTAATACCCGAAAATAAAATTAAGGTTTGGCCAATGAGGTATATTTCAGGTACCAACGTTTGTTTGTTGTGATGGGAATTGAATCTTCAGAAGAAAAGATAATGAAGAGGTAATCTGGCTGTGTAGACAATGTATAGTGTTGTAGAGTGTAGTTACGAGGAGAATTCCTTGATGATTTGCTGAATTACTCGAGCCAACGACAGATTCATCTTAACCATGCTAGCCAGTGTATGTAGAATGTAGCCAAAACACCCCACATTTAAATATTCACTATTATTCAAGGTTGTATCGAGCATCGTGTTCATTAGTCTAATCTCATCGTTGATTGTCAATTCACATCTAAAACCGATACTAAAGTTACATGGCTTAAACTTCGATGACAAAGGTACATTAGGGTTGCACCCAGAGGATTAGAGTATCAGCGGTCCGAAAACGCAATATTTCACATTTATTGTCTTTGTGGTTCGTGCATACTTACTGATGTTACAATTTGCAGCCAAAAATTATGAAAAGCCATAGCCAGATATTTTAAGTTGAGCTGGTTAGAGAATTTAACGTGTACTATCATTAACGTATATACGAGTAAGTGTATGACCTTTCTTTATTTGTTTTTCTTTATTTACCTGGAATGGACGCATGGAACCACCAAGGAACATTTGTTTATATTTTACGATTACAATTGGAATGATAGTGCACCCGCGTGCAGTTGGAATGTAATGGATGGTATTGTAAGAGAATTGTCAATTATATAGGATTTGGAATGTCAATGGTTAGATAAGTTCAAGCTGATTGATAATAGTATTGACTTTTTTTCAGGCCAATGTAAATTTATAGTAAAGACAAAGACCTGGAATGTCTATTATATCCACCTAGTTTAAACTACTGTGGAATCTTGAATACCAAAAGAATTAGTAGTTGATGTTTTGCAACATCTACTACACATTGTCAATCATAGCATAATCGTCAGATCCAGATTGTCAACATCACTTTCCATTATACCTAACAGATGCACAATTACAATAATTCAGTGGTAATAGTTGATCTTACAGTTTATTGACTACCATATACTACAATTACAATTCTATGTAAGGAGTTGTATTGTAAGAGACATGACATTTAGGTGTTGGAATGTCAATGGTACGTAGATAGAAGTGTTCAATTGATAATAGTATTACCTTTCAGGGGAATGTAAGGTTGATATTGACCAAGAATGTCTACAATATCCCTACAATTTCTATGATATCAATGTCTAATTTCGAATAACCAATTTAAGAAGCAACTGCAATTTATCAGATTTAATCTACTATGGTCTACTAAAATACAATTAATAGATATTTTGCAAACATCAATTACACGTTGTAATCTTTCCATAATAAACGTCAGACCCGATTGTACACATACATGACAATGTCAGATCATACTATATAGACCACCATATACTTAACAACCAAGGTACATCGTTGTCAGGGAAAAACGATAATCATCCGATAATGTAACGTTGCGTTGGTAATCAAACCAAACTAAAGGATCGTTCGATTAGGCCATGTCATTGTTAGAAAACAAACCAATAACCCAAAGTAAAACATTGTTAGTATTCTGAGCAACCGGCATATACTCCGCAACCGGCATTGGATAAGGGGTTTGAATAGATACGAACGTACTAAGGAGAATTACGTATTGTAAATGCGATAGCCGGAATATAATATCACTCCCCCCTCCACCCACAGTTTCAAATTCAAACCCCATTAATTGTCATGTTGACATCATCATCTTAAAAATCCAATTCTCCGATAAGACGATCTGTGATAATCTTCCCCTCTGAAAATGAGATGAGATGGAAACAAAAAGAAAAGAAGTTAGAAGATAATTCAATAGTGGTAATATAAACTACAAATTAAATATAATACACATTGCTTACCATTCTATCTGATACATTACATCACTTTCATCACCCCTTTGAGTCATTGCAAAATGTCATGGCGTATTAGTAGAAGTCACGTGTTATCCAATATTTCCTCAATTTAAAACTTTTCAGATAGAGTCATAAAAAGCTCTAACCATACAACAAACCATGTCTTCACCTCAACAGATAGCTAACACCTTCCAAAGATCTTTATCGATCTCTGAAGGTTCTCCTAATGCAGTCTCAACTTCTCCAAATCAATCTTATCTCGCTCAACACATGAATGCTTTCAAACCTCAAAAAGCTTTGAAACCATTCTCTACTGGTGATATTAAGATCTTAATGTTGGAAAATATTAACTCCACTGCTATTAATATCTTCCACAATCAAGGTTACCAAGTTGAATTTTACAAAACTAGTTTGCCTGAAGATGAATTGATTGAAAAAATCAAATCTGTCCATGCCATTGGTATTAGATCAAAGACTAAATTGACTGAAAATGTCTTGAAACATGCTAAAAACTTGGTTACCATTGGTTGTTTCTGTATTGGTACTAATCAAGTCGATTTGGAATTCGCTGCTAAATCTGGTATTGCTGTTTTCAACTCTCCATTCTCCAATTCAAGATCGGTTGCTGAATTGGTTATTGCTGAAATTATCACTTTAGCCAGACAATTAGGTGACAGATCCATTGAAATGCACACTGGTACCTGGAACAAAGTCTCCACCAAATGTTGGGAAATTAGAGGTAAAACTTTGGGGATTATCGGATATGGTCACATTGGTGCTCAATTATCTGTCTTGGCAGAATCAATGGGTATGAATGTTATCTATTATGATGTCCACATGATCATGTCTTTAGGTAACTCCAAACAAGTCGAAACTTTAAATGATTTATTAGCTAAAGCCGATTTCGTTTCTTGTCATGTCCCTGAAACTTCAGAAACTAAGAACTTATTATCTTCTCCACAATTCGCCGCTATGAAAGATGGTGCTTATGTTATCAATGCTTCCAGAGGTACTGTTGTAGATATCCCTGCTTTAGTACAAGCCATGAAGGCTGGTAAAATCGCCGGTGCTGCTTTAGATGTCTTCCCTCAAGAACCAGCCAAGAATGGTGCTGATTTGTTCACTGACAGTTTGAACGACTGGGCCTCCGAATTGACCTCGTTGAGAAACGTTATCTTGACCCCACATATCGGTGGGTCCACCGAAGAAGCCCAATCGGCTATTGGTATCGAAGTTGGTTCTGCTTTAACTAAATATATCAATGAAGGTAACTCCCAAGGTGCTGTCAACTTCCCTGAAGTTTCCTTAAGAGCCTTAGATTTAGAACAAAAGAACTCCGTTCGTGTGTTGTATATCCATCAAAATGTTCCTGGTGTTTTGAAAACAGTTAATAACATTTTATCCAACCATAATATCGATAAACAATTTACTGATTCTAGAGGTGATGTTGCTTATTTGATGACTGATATTTCCGATGTCGACTTGACTGATATTAAGAGTTTGTATGAGCAATTGGAACAAACTCCTTACAAGATTGCTACTAGATTGTTATATTAGGCTAGTCCGTTCGAAGGGTGGGCCCAGCCATGCGTAGCATGGTGAAAATATTCATTTAGTAATATCAGTGATGCCCCTCCCTCACTTTCAGTTTAAAATCATATTCTCAATAATTTTATAGACAACCTCAACGGTTTTGTTCCTTGTACCACCTCAACGTTTAATATATAAAAAATAGATATTTATTTGATTTATATAGGCCGCAAATAGCCCGGTCTATATTGGAATTCCTTCAGTAATACTTTATCAATTAGTTAAAATCGTCACTTCAGTTTAAAATCTAGCATGATTAACAAATTATCAACTGTGTCGTTCCTTGTAATTACCAAAACGTTTAATATATGAAGAAATAGATAATTATATGATAGCTTATTATTTGCAGCAAGTATTGAATTTTGTGAATATACAAAATGTAGCAAAGTTCAAGAATATTATAGCGCATAATTACCCATTTAACCAACTCGTTGGCTGTGGCAATAGTTGTGGTTAATATATGATCAAATATAATATAACTTATCAAATAGAAATGTATTATACAAATAAAAACCTATCTCATGATTATTCAACCAAAATATAAACGGTAAAATTCTAAAGAGAATGTTCACTTAAGACTTCTATTTATATAAATTGGAAAAAAAAAAAATCTATAAATAAAAAGTAGTAATATAAATACAATTAAACCATCATTAGCTTATATAATTCTTCTACTGTTATTCTATAGCTATGATATATTCTTTCTATTTGTTTCTTTGTGGTTGCAAAATCAATATTTGGTCGTGTGGATTTGAATCCTGCAGATAATATTCGAAACTTTTTGGTTGGAATTTAAAGTGGCAACAACCATTTAGATTCCCATACGCTATAACCAATTCAAGACACCACACAAACTAACAATAATGTCTTTGGTTTCAGCTGCTCCTTATTTGGCTTTGCTTAGAGAACCAGATAGTTCTTTAAAATCTTATGCTTTAACATCATTAAACCAGGTTGTTGATCAATTATGGGCAGAAATCGCTAATAACATTTCTGAGTTGGAAGAATTGTATGAAGATGAATCGTTTCAAGACAGAAGTCTTGCCGCGTTATTGATATCCAAAGTTTATTACAATTTAGGTGACTTTGAATCATCTGTTAAGTATTCTTTATTTGCGGGTGATGAATTCAATATTGAAGAACAGTCCCAATATATAGAATCAATCGTCTCTCAATGCATCAATCTTTATTCGGTGCAATCGCAGTCTAAATTTGAAGATGATTCATTAAACATTGATCCCAGATTGACTGGCATCTTTGAAAGAATGGTGGAAAAATGTTTAAAGACTAATGAATTGAAGTTGGCTCTTGGTATTTCGTTGGAAAGTTACCGTTTAGACTCTATTGAAGCGATATTAAAGACAAATTCCAATAATGATGAGTTGGTCCTTAACCTTATCAATTATGTTTTAGTTTGCACGAACTCAGTAATCTTGAATAACGATTTCAAGATCAAAACTTTGAATTCGTTGATTACCATTTTATTATCTTTAAAGAAATCCCTGCAAGATTTCTTCACAATCTTCAAAATCATTGTCCAATTAAACGATTCATCCTTAGCCTCAACCGTGTTCAAACAATTGATTGAACAGAAACAAGACTTGGTCGCAAGTCAAGGTGCGTTTGATTTAGTCAACACTGCCTCTCAAGAACTTTTAGATAAAATTATCGCATCCTTGCAAGAGTCTGATTTAGCAGAAAATACAATCACCAAAAAAGTCTTGTTGATCTTGTCCGGGGTCCCTACTTGTGATTTAGACATTACATTCCTACACAAAAATAACAACACCGATATTACTATTTTGAATAAAACAAAAAACATCTTGGAAGGGAGATTATCTATTTACCACAATGCCGTGACTTTTTCAAATGCGTTTATGCACGCAGGTACCACCGACGACTCCTTCTTTAGAAAAAACTTGGAATGGTTGGGTAAAGCCACCAACTGGTCGAAATTCTCCGCCACCGCCGCTTTGGGGGTCATCCATAAAGGTAACTTATCTCAAGGTAAATCAATCTTGAGACCATATTTACCCGGGTCTTCAAGTGCTCCCCATACCAAAGGTGGTTCTCTTTTCGCTCTTGGTTTGATTTTTGCCGGTCATGGAAGGGAAATTATCGATTACTTGAAACAGTTTATAGATGAACATGGAAGTTCCGCTGGGTCTGGTGACACAGATGTCATGTTACACGGTGCTGCTTTGGGTGCCGGTGTTGCTGGGATGGGCTCGAATTCAGAAAATCTTTATGAAGCCTTGAAAGTGGTGTTATATTCCGATTCTGCTATTTCTGGTCAGGCAGCAGGTTTGGCTATGGGTTTAGTCATGTTAGCTTCTGGTGACGAGGGTGCTATTACCGATATGTTAACCTATGCACAAGAAACTCAACATGAAAATATTATTCGTGGTTTAGCCATTGGTCTAGCTTTAATAAACTTGGGCAGAGGTGAAAAAGCTCAAGAGACAATTGACAAATTGATGGCTCAAGAGTCTTCTATTTTAAGATACGGTGGTGCATTCATGATTGGTTTGGCATATGCCGGTACAGGTAGCAACCATGCTATCAAACAGTTATTACATTTCGCAGTGTCAGATCCTTCTGACGATGTTAGAAGAGCTGCTGTTACCTCCCTTGGTTTTGTTTTGATCCGTGATTATGCCGCCACCCCACAGATTGTCGAATTATTATCTCAATCGCATAATCCTAACGTCCGTTATGGTACTGCTATGGCCTTAGGTATTGCATGTGCTGGTAGAGCTTTGCCAGCTGCCATTGAAGTTTTGGAACCATTGACCAAAGACCCCGTTGATTTTGTTAGACAAGGTGCGTTAATGGCCACATCAATGATTTTGATCCAACAAACCGAAACAACTTATCCAAAAGTTAAACAATTTACCAAACAATATGCTGATACCATCAAGAACAAACACGAAGATGCTTTAGCTAAATTCGGTGCCACTGTTTCCCAAGGTATTATCGATGCCGGTGGTAGAAATGTCACTATAAGTTTAGAGAATAACCAAACTAACACCCTCAATATCAAAGCCATTGTTGGTTTAGCTGTGTTTGCCCAATCATGGTACTGGTTCCCCTTTGCTCATTTCTTGTCATTATCTTTCACCCCAACTTCAATTATCGGGGTTAGAGGTGATTTGAAAGCACCCAAATTCGACGTTAACTGTCACACCAAACCTGAACTTTTCCAATACCCACCAAAAGTCGAAGAATCAAAAGAAAAACAACCAGATAAGATTGCTACTGCTGTTTTATCTACTACTGCTAAAGCCAAAAATTACGCTAAAAAGAAGCAATCCAAGAAGGACAAAAATGATGATGTTGAAATGGAAGAACCAGAAAAGAAGGAGAAACCAGAGAAGACTGAAAAGGAAGATTCATCTGATAAATCTAAAGCCAAAGAATCTGAAGAAGAGGAAAAACATGACGAACCTATACCTATTCGTTATACCAAAACTCCTTACACTATTTCCAACATGTCTCGAGTCTTACCCGCACAGTCCAACTACATTGCTTTCATAAAAGACGACAGATTTGTCCCTGTTAGAAAGCTTCGTGGCACTGGCGGTATTATCGTTTTGGAAGACACAAAACCAAACGAACCAGTGGAAATAATCAAAACCATCAGGCAATTAAACATCACAGAAGCTCCTGTGCCTGAACCGTTCACCTTAAGTGCAGAAGACTTGAAGGAAGACGACGAGTAAGCTTCAAATAGAATTGTATATTAAAAATTAAATTATCGTAAATTTCGCGTAGGAGATCTGAAAAATCAATACATAGTAGATTTCAAATATTGTTGTTTTTGGCAGACCATGAGAGTTTCATCGGAGAATCTCATATATCAACGTAGAGGAGAGGTAATGGCAACCATTCAACAGACAGGGTTGCAAATTTCAGAACAGTCGCTAGACGCGGTTGCAAGTTTATCAAGATCTCCTCCATCGGGTTATTTAGGATATTGTACCAGCGTTTCGTCAGAGGACGTGCAATCGTATATTCCATTCCACGATATAATATGGTGTCAGCCGTTGTCTGTAGACAATGTTAATCACCTGTCAAATATTTTGGATGTAACATATGTTAAAACCGTTGGCAAAAGTGTAACGCCCATAACAATACAAATTCAGATTAACGATTATGAACCAAGTGCTACAGTCGAAAGCTTAAGTGATGAAATATTGGCAGCTGCTTATAAGAAATCTACAATCAAACCAAAGGTCCTAGTGCTTGTGAATCCAAATTCTGGTCAAGGTTATGCTAATCAAATATACCAACAGGAAATACTACCTGTTTTGAAGGCGGCCCAGGCGCCAGTTACATACATTGAAACCAAGTTCTCTGAACATGCTATGGATATAGCCCGTACTCTAGATTTAGATGCCTATGACATTATAGCTTGTTGTTCAGGAGATGGAATACCGCATGAGTTTATTAATGGGTTATACCAGAGGGCTGATAGTGTTGAAGCATTTAACAAATTGGCTATTACTCAATTGCCCTGTGGGTCCGGTAATTCCATGTCTTTGAGTACCCATGGTACCCTGGATGCCTCGACAGCTACTTTTAAAATGTTGAAAGCCACTCGAGTTAAAATGGATATTATGGCAGTTACTCAAAATTCTCTTTCAAATGAACCAGTCACTAAGTTATCCTTCTTATCTCAATCCTATGGGGCTATTGCTGATGCTGATATCGGCACAGATCATTTAAGATGGATGGGCCCAATACGATTTGATCTAGGCGTGGCACACAAAATTATCACCAGGACAGTATATCCTTGTGAGTTGTATGTTGATTTCGTTACAACTACAAAACCTCAGATACGCAATTTTTTTGAGGATCATTATCAAAATAACAATGTCGAAGATGGACTGAAAGATGCTGATATTGATGCTAATGCATTTGAATTGAAAGCATCAGCTCTTACCGAAAATCCCCCTTCGAATTGGAAACTATTAGACGCAAATATTTCGAAGAGTATCAATGTTTTATATGTGGGTAAAATGCCATACATCTCCAAAGATGTTCAATTCTTTCCAGCAGCGATACCAGATGATGGAGCCATGGATTTAGTCATAAGTGGCACTGATATGTCGATCCTAGAAGCCATGAGTATGTTCAACAAGGTTGATCAGGGAAAACATGTTTTAGACAATAAAGTTATTCATGCCAAAATACGGGGTTACCGATTGGTGCCTAAAGTTAAAAATCCGCTGAAGCATTATATTTCCGTCGATGGGGAAAGTTTCCCTTTCGAAACATTACAAGTAGAAGTGTTGCCAAAGGTGCTCACGATCTTGTTACAGGATGGTGATTACGTTCTGACTGGTTTCAGAGACTGAATCTGCCCGAATACTAAGCGAACTTAAGTTACGCGATATATACTATATACATTTTAACCTTAACTTTTTATTATCCCTATATTTACCTAATGCTACTCTAAAAACGGGTCCTGTAATAGTCCAGCGACAGAAGCCCTTTCTGATGAATCCCAAACAAAGATTCGATGCAAGAAGTTCATAAATAATTTACATTCATCGTCATTACCTATTTTAAGACAAAACTCTAGTGATTTTGTACTCAATTTATATTGTCTCTTGATAGTTGCCGATGAGTTTGCATTAATGCTAATGTAATTGTTCAATAACCCAAGATTAATCTTACCATTCATATCAAAAATCTTATAAAGTAACGTCTTTTTAATTTGTTTATCATTCACCGCTTGAATACTGGATACATTGCCCAATTCTTGAGTCTTTAGTTTTTGAACTGACTTGGTTAGATTATTTCTGTATTTGAGAATCGAGGTACTTTTTGGAGCTCCAAACAACTCTAGAATCAAGCCAATTTGTTCCAATTCACTTTTACCAGGTAATAAAGGAACTCCCGTGAACAATTCACACAAGACGCAACCAAAAGACCATACATCGATCTTTTCGTTGTATGATGCACCCAAGATTACTTCAGGGGCACGATAAAACCGCGATTGGATGTAAGTATGGGCGATTTCATCCTGAAAACATGAAGTGCCAAAATCTATTAGTTTAACCACGAAATTGTCTGGGTTCCTGTCTGATGGTAATTTAATCATGATATTTTCTGGTTTGATATCACAATGGATAATATTCGATGAATGCATAAATTGTAGCCCATTCAATATTTGCAAGGAGATGTTTTTAATAATTGATAGCGATAATCCTTTGAAAGCAACCAATTCCAACAACGAATAAAGGTTTATTGATAACAATTCGGTGACAATGCACATATGGCCCCTAAAATTGAAATGGTCGTAGTAATTTAAAATATTTTTATTTTGATTATTGGTATTTAATAATTTCAACATTTTGATTTCTTTGATTGATTGTAACGACCAATTTATATCGTTTTTGATGATTTTGATGGCACATAGGTTGGAGAATTTATGATCTTTACTCATAATGACGGTCCCAAAAGATCCATTCCCAAGAATATTTAAAGTCTCATAACGATAATTAATATGATCATGATTAATGATATTGTAATTACCGTCTGCATCATCAAACCCAAAGTTTTTTTCATTAATATTAACTGATCGCGGTGAGGTAGGGATATAGTACAAATGTTTCATTCTAATGATTTCTCCACGTTCGTAAACATTAAGCATATTCAAATCGTCTGGTTTAATAGTATCATTGACAGTCATGGTGTCATTGGTTGACAATTGAAATAAACTCGGATCTTTTTCATAGAGTATACTAAATAATTCACTTAAACTGTCAATTTTCACGGGCAGGGGATTACTGAGTCGTTTGGAATCACTGAAATTCCGTTGTTTAATCCTCTTGGTATCTTTAGGATGGTTTTTCGGGGTATATAATCGAGAAAACACATCTGACGGCTGGGAAGCGTTTCTTGTGACTCTGGAGCTCTCTCGAGTGATATCATGAGACGCATATCTTACACCGGGTATTTTTCCAGATACATTTCTTGTGCTTGTCACACCCTGAGAAACATTTCTAGTTTTTATTGGAGACTTTATCAATTTTTCATCTTGATTTCTCCTTATCATATCTCCATTCTTCATTTCACTTCTGACCTCATTATTTTTCGACAAAACCCTCCTATCATTAGGATTGGTCAATACTCGTCGAGACACATCTTCTGTATTAGAAACTAGTCGTTTCTGCCTGCTAAAGTTCCTTGTAGATTGTGATTTTTGTATAGCATTTTTCTTCTGTAATGATGATGAAGTTTCCTTCATAAATGAAAATTGAAAGTCAGATATCGAATTAGACTTGTCGACTAATGGATAACTTAAGTTTCTAGTATCTGGTTTACCATCTTTATTGGAAACTTTGTTACCAACATTTTCTTTATTAGTATCATAGGTATATAAACTAGAAGGGTATACTTTTTTTTTCCTTGTAGGTGATTTATTAATATTTATTTCACTAAACTGATCTTCAAAACCTCCATTAGTCCCCTTAATCATCCCATCCAGAAACAAAAACTAGTTTACAGTCTATCTCTTGTTTCAAGTTCTATTTCAATGTTTACATTTTGAACATTTTACACGACCTCTTCATAAATATTACACAAAAACAAAAAGTGACATTTTCACCACACCAGAAAAGTTTGGTTGTAAGATCAAGAACTAGCAGAAGAACAGTGATATTTTAGGAGATCTTAGTATGATAACTGATGCAGATGAGTATGATAGTAGAGAGGTATTGTTGTTAGCCCAACTTTTACATATTAATGCGTTGGGTACACGAGATAAAATTGCCGGATCTGATATGAGACTAATCAATCAGATTATTGATGATTTCGTCAATCATAAAGTGATGAAATTGCAGAATAAGCAAGTTAAATTGGTTAAGAAATCGCAATTGCTTGATTTGTATGATAATTTGTTAGTTAAGTATAAAGTAACCAATACAGTGGAATTGGCCAACACTGTGTTTTTCTCGAGGATTGATGAGTTGGAAGGGGCCATAGATGAGTATAAAGTGCAGTTTAAAGAAGTATTGCAAGAATAATTATGAATAGTCTTTTCTATTGACTTTTTAGTAATTTTAGTTGGTTTCTTGCTATTCAGATGCGGCTCGACCTAAGTTACATCGGACCTCTTTGCTATTTTATTATTATCCTCGGTAGGAAATTTGTGTGGGGTGTCCTGTATATTGATTTAAATTTACCACATGAAAATGAAAACCACCGCACTCCATGAATGGGAGATGGATAACAATAGAGTAGTGTTGTTTTTGTATTTGATCTTGATTTAAAGATTTTTACGTTAGATTGAAAGAAGATATATATATATATGTCCACTATGTCGACGACATCACCCACCCAGGGAAATCAGGTGGCACTTAAATTATTCAATGTCTATAAATCGAATAGATCTTTATTTCTAAATACTTCATATTTGATTTTGATTACGGCTGCGTTTTCGAAAGCAACAACATCAAGTAATAAACACGGGAAAGAGGGCAAGGATGTGGCTATATCCAATCCTAAGAAAACAAGCAGTTACCGATTAACCAAGGAATCGTTCAAGAGATTAATGAAGGCGGCCATCCCTAGCGCCACTAACGAAGCAGTTATATATTTGGTGTCTCACATCGCATTGTTAGTTGCCAGAGCGCTTTTAACTATTAAAGTTGCCAGTTTGGATGGTAGATTGGTTGGGGCTTTGGTATCGAAAAGATTGAAAGTTTTTTCACAACTATTAGCTTATTGGATGTTATTGGGTATCCCAGCTTCCATAGTGAATTCGTTGTTAACGTGGACCAAGAAAAAATTATCACGAGCAATTAGAATTAATCTTGATACCAGTATCGTGAATGATTATTTACCTGATAATTTGAATGCAAATTACTATTCACTTATTCAATTATCTGGCAATAGAATAAAAGATCCCAATCAAAGAATAACTACTGATATTTCTCGTTTAAGTGATGCTTTGTCAAATTTACCAGGGCAATTATTGAAACCAACGTTGGATTTATTATTGTGTGCCCAGGAATTAAGTAAAAGTGGTGTGGGTAATGGTGAAGGTACCTTATTATTAGGATTATTAGCCCATTTCTCAACCATGATTTTGAAATTGTTTTCTCCTCCGTTTGCTAAATTAGCTAGTGAAAAGGCAAACTTGGAAGGTCAACTCAGACATTCCCATTCGAAAATCGTGGGCAATTCCGAAGAAATTGCGTTTTTACGAGGTCACAACCGTGAGTTGGATCATATTGATTATAATTATTATAGTTTGGAAAAATTCTTAAAACGAGAATACTGGAAACGTGCTGTTCATGAAATCGTGCAAACTTTCATTGTTAAATATATGTGGGGTGCTGCTGGTTTGACCTTGTGTTCGGCTCCTATCTTTATTAATAAATTTTTAGGTCAACCTCCTGATCCGAATCATGCTGGTGATTTCATTACCAATAGAAGGTTATTATTAACTGCCTCCGATTCTTTGGATCGATTGATATATTCCAGAAGATTCTTGTTGAGTGTTATTGGACATGCTTCAAGAGTCTCAGAAATTCAAGACGTTTTACAAGATATCAAGGATAAAGGAATTGACACAAATAACATAACTTATGCCAATGAAATTACTTTTAACCATGTTAAATTATTGACCCCCGCTGATGTTGTTTTAATTGAAGATTTGGATTTCTCAATTAAACAGGGTGACCATTTATTGATTGCTGGTCCTAATGGTTGTGGTAAATCCTCATTGTTTAGAATGTTAGGTGGATTATGGCCAGTTAAATATGGTAATATCACAATCCCAACTACTGAAAATATGTTTTACTTGCCACAAAGAGCTTATTTAACTGAAGGAACTTTGAGAGAACAAATCATTTATCCGCATTCAATTGAACATTACAACTCCAAGGGTTCTGTAACTGATACCCAGTTACTTGAAATCTTGCAATTATTACAACTTGATGAATTTTCTTCAGAGTTAGATGTTGTCAAAAATTGGGATGAAGAATTATCTACTGGGGCTCAACAAAGATTGGCAATGGCGAGATTATATTATCATAAACCAAAGTTTGCCGTCTTGGATGAATGTACTTCAGCTGTTGCACCAGAAATGGAACAATTCATGTATAAACACGCCCAACAGTTAGGTATCACTGTTTTATCTGTTGCCCATAGATCGGCTTTATGGCATTTCCATAACTATATCTTGAAGTTTGATGGTAAAGGGAAATACGTATTCAGTAAATTAGATGCTGAAAAACGTTTGAAATTCGAAAAGGAGAGATTGATTTTGGAAAAGAATTTAAGAGATGTCCCAATTATGACGGAAAGATTATCCGAATTAAAACGTGTTTCGAATGCTCAACATAAAAAGCTACAAAAATAGCTCAGATATTTTGTATTTTCATTATTTATTATCTTTCATAGATTGAAATCTTTTATTGATTTTTATGATACAATAATACACAAATATATATGTAAACATTTCTATGGGTGTCCATGATGCGAGCCTGGCCAAGCGGATATCTTCTCAGGTTTTGGTGTAGATCCAGAGCTGCTAACCCCGCTACTATCCACCATTTCGTAGAGCGTGCTTTCATTTTCATGGAACGAGTCAAGCTGTTTCAATAAGTCTTGTCTTAGTCTTGAATCTTCTAATTCATTTATCTCTGATTTAAGGTTTTTCAATTTGTCGAAAACCATGTCATTCAAATTCCCAATCAATTTATCACCAAATTTGGTGTCGATTGGCAAATTTGCATATATTTTCTTTTGTAAAGTTTTGATTAATCTTAGATTTTCAATGATTCTGATGTAATATTCTTGAAAGTCAATATCTTGAGATTTGTCATTCGAGTCTATAGGGGGGTTGATTAATAATAGTGCTGCATAATAAATCATAATGTGGATATGAACAGGAACATATTTCAAGTTTTCCAAAATATCATTATCACTAGTAACTAAATGGAGCACTGTAGACGCAGCATTAACAGCTATTTTTGCATTCACGACTGCATCATCTTGTACTACAAGCTTCGAGCTTATAAACTCATCGTCATCTTCAAACTCGTCATCCGATGGAAACTCGTCTTCATCTTCTTCTCGACGTTCCTGATGGGTATGTGGAGGTCTAGTGCTCTCTTGTTCCTTCACATCTTGCCACCTAGGGAGCATATTATCGTCTGCATTTGGGTTGACGGTTAAGCGTTGTACTGCTTTTGAGTTTATACTCATTTTTGCAAAGTTGTAATAAATCAAGGTCGATTTCGAAGACCATACTGCACCATGATTACCTGGGGCTAGTAAAACTGTCCAACTGACCATCCATTTATCTAGTTCCATGTTCGATCTCGATGGTATACCAAATGATGACGGCGCGAGTAATTCCCAAGCATTGCCTTTGAACGCTTCATTGATAGCTTGGTTGTACTCAACTTGAGAAACCAATCGTAAATCGGTAAACCTAGTCGATTGGGTGATTAATTCCTTCTTTTTTGGGATATTCTCATCATCCTTATCGGTACCATTTTCCAATAATTTGCTCGATTTTTTGTTCTCTATTGGCTTCTTGGAATCATTCAACAAGATGTCTCGAGAATTTTTGAAGGTATAATCCTGAGCATTGAATAAGGGTTGACGGTTGAATGTCAAACTTTGTTGGCCATCAAGAATATACAAAAGATACCATAGTTTCAAATTGTCCTTGTTTTTGGTGTAGGGGTTATTCAAGCCGTATTCTTTTGCCAACTGCAAAGCCAAACCAGTAAACATTTGCGAGTCCGATAACCAGAAACTACAGATTATCAATGCTACTATAGTATTGAAACCGTCTTGTTCGTTTTTGGGTTTACCTTTCAAGATTAAGGACCCGCTTAACTCGTGAAGATATATTTGCAACTGTTTTGATTTTGCTGAAAGAATGGGATGATGAATTGAAGCTATTGTACATATGGCACAGACTAAAATCGGACAAGACGACCAAATTGAATCTACCGAGATTTTCGAGATTTCAAAGCCAAATAATTGTTGTGAGATGTTAGTATTGAAAAATGCAAACAATTCCTGGGCCTGATCTTTGGAAAGGTAACCGTTACGGAAATCCTTGGGGATAATTTCTGATTCGGGTTTGAATTTTTTCAATGGAGGTAAAATTGGCGACTCATCTGGAGACGCCGAATGACTAGGATGATATGGCGCTGGCGACTGCGCTCGAGCAAATGGAAAATTAGCCGGTTGTGAATTGTATTGTGGTGCATTATAAGGATATGGATACGGTATTTGTGCTTGTGATGGAGCTTGAATCTGTTGCACCCGTCGAGGTAGTTGCATATGCGGTTGTTGTTGTTGATTTAACATTTGCTGGTCTATAAGTAATTGTTGTTGTTGTTTCATGATATCTACCAAATCATTTAATTTGTTATCAAAGGTATCAATTTTGTTCTCCAAATGAGATTTCCAGTTCAAATCATTATCCTTGGTTAGCCCATTCGGTTCTTGGAGCGGTGGTTTTTGGTTTACAAATGTTGTAGGCACTAACGGTCCACTCAAAAATCCAGTTGCATTAACCAGAGGCAACGTACCAACCGAACTTGGGTACTCTGGCAACACCAAGGAAGGTAGCTTGGGGATATACTGACAATTAACTGCCTGGCCAGTCTTCAAACACCTGTCACATGGTAACGAATTCGTGTACACACACTTAACTTTGGATTTCTTACAATTAGAACATGGTTTCGTTCGTTTCTCTTTAGCCATTAGCGCTCTATAACCTCCTATCACCTGCTACAGCCTGTTCTTATCCCATCTATCTGGTCTCTTTCGGACCGAGTTTAAACGTTTTTTCTAACACGACTTATCTGCAGTAGCACTATAAACTCCCCCACTAAAAGTTAACCGATTTGATTACTTAAAATGGGGGAGATTATCTCTTTTTAGTAAGCAATATGTCTATGAGACCATTTATCAAAGCATTCTTTGGAAAGAACAGACAATACGCTGTAGCAGGAGCTAGTGCCGACCCACGTAAGTTTGGGTTCAAGATTTTGCTGTGGTATGTGAGCCACGATTTGACAGTTATACCTATAAACCCCAAGGAAAAGGAGATTTTAGGCCAGCCGGTGATTGCGGATGTAACTACTATCTTAGCAGGTTTGAAGAATAAACAAGATTTACAAGGATATACCTTGTCGACTAAAGATGGATTATCCATATCGTTCTTAACTCCACCAAAAATCACAGTTGCTGTATTGAACCAAATTGGTGAGTTTGACGGATATACGGATTTAATTAAAGGGTTATGGTTCCAACCTGGAAGTTATGACCAAGAGGTTTTAGATACGGCCGAAGCGTTAGGATTGTTTGAAAAAGTCGTTTATGAAGATGAATGTATTTTGAAACGAGGAGATGAAGGATTGTTCAATGCAAACTTGTAGGGTATATATATATAAGCATATTTATATGCTTAAATTGATGAATAAATGTTATGAGAAACTTGTGAAACCTTGTAATATTAATATTAGGTTACAATTTGAGAGAGGGGCCATTAGGCCCTTAAGCCATTGGAAAGGTAAAGATATCTACAATATCAAGTGGTTCTAATAATTCTACCAACAATCCATATTAGTAGAGTACAATATATATTGAACCAGTTCAATGTCTATTCTATTATCTCCAACCTTGTAGATTAATATACACGTCTATATATCTCCATTACACTATATTACTACAAGATTTTCTTGATATAATCACCCCAGGATTCTTCGTCGTCCCGTTTATCGGTCTTACTTACCTCTATTAGATAAGGAAACGGGGCGCTTTCCAATGAAGTGATTGCGGGGATATGATCTTTATGTTTATCGACAATATCAATGATTTTCATCAAGTTGGCCTCGAAATCTTTGCTGTACTCATCAAGCGCTAATTGGTTATTGTGGGTTTTCTCGGGTTCAAACGACTTGCAATTCACCTTAATCTTCCAGCATTCCCAGATAAGTTCGTCCTCTTTACTAAACCAGCCCGTCTTCTTCTTGGACTTATCGTGAAATATTATCTTGATTGTCAGCGTCGTGAGTTTATCACGATCTAGTTGTTTGACCAACTGATCCACCTTCACGTCAATCTGCTGGTCTATATCTGGAACGTTCGACGCCATGGGATACGTTATACCACAGAACTCACCCGTCAGGGGAGTTATAGGACCAAATAACCGATTAAAGAATATGGTCCATATTATACCTACAAAAGAGTTAATATTCGAATCTAGAAGTCAAATCTTTTTCATCAGGCAAAGCCTAATGACTAACATACCTTTCAATGCTTCTCTGACAACAGACCTCTCGGTATTAACGCTGAGAGTGTACTCCATTGTAGATCATAGTTTGTTACTTGTAATAAATTTGATTTTCAGTTGCACACAAAGGGAAATTACTGGGCCTAGAACTTGTATTTCTATTTTAGTCTATAAAACGGAGTTTTAGGATGCGAATAATGTAATGATAGTATAGAGTAGGAGATTGGTAATACGACAGAGTAAAAAAACTTCGGAAATTGTCAGTAGTTTGCGTTTTCCTTTCATTTTGCTTGGATTAACTTCTCTAGTTCTTGAACCACTTTGGGGATTACATCAAAGTCTATAGTCTCTAACTCTTGTGGTTCAAATTTCCCAATAACCCACTGATCCAACGGTTTGTTTGTCGTTGGACGACCTATACCAATGGCCAACTTGGTATGATTGTTTCCAAGGTACTGGATCACCGATTTCAAGCCATTGTGGCCTTGGGCGCTGCTTCCAATAGCACGAACCTTGTACTTACCCACTGAATTTTGGGTATCGTCATGAACAATGAATAATTGGCTATTTTTGAATTTTGAAAATTGTTTAGATATAGGTTTCCCTTGGAGGTTCATATATGACTTGGGGTCTTTGAAAAGTGTGATGTTGGGATATTTGCTAGATGTATAGTACCCATTTTCTTTACGTATATGGTCCTTCCAATATATCTCGATCAATTGGTTGATAAATCTATGGCCAATATTATGCCGAGTCAACGAATATTCCGGTTCAGGGTTTCCGAGGGACGCTAGAAACACATGTGGTGATGTAGATGTAGTGTTAATGTGTCGTACGCCGACATGGATCGTCCTAGCCCACTGGTTCACCAAGCTCATTGACATCTCTCAAGGTTTTCTCGTAGTGAGAAAACTAGACTTGAGAATGAATTGGATTGATTGATGGATCGGTGAATGTTGAAAATGACGAGCCTAACTATATAAACGTCCAACGTTGTTTACATTGTTATTAAATAGTCGCCATATCGTGAAATGGTACTATAAACTGGCAGAATGTAGTAAAATATTTAAAAATTTGTTTCGTTCCCAGAAAACTTGTTGGAATATGTCTATAATATATCTACCTATTGTTCTACTTGATTCTCCTGCCATTCTCCCTACAACTTAAAATCGACATGGTCTGCTTGCTTTCGGTGTACCATCCATTTTAAATGGTTGCGAAAAAACTTCGATTTAGACGCTTATATATTAACACATTTGTGGTAATTATGGAGAAATATCAAGCAATCGATAGCTCTTTGTATACTTTCAACTACAGTCGCACTACAGTTAAGAGTGTCAAAGACTCAATCTGCAACTACATACAAACTAGACAAGAAACTTGTATTTGAATTTAGCACCTAAAGAATAGTTTTAGCAAGGAGTAAAGAGTCTCGCCGTGTAGAGTAGAAAGTTAGTGATATGGGAGTTTTAAGAAGCCTATGTAATTGTCATTAGTTAGTGTTTTAATTGACCACCAAGTGGTGTGATTAAATTTTCTAGTTCCTTAACCATTTTGGGGATTACAATATGATCTATAGTCTCTAACTCTTCAGGTTTGAATCTCCCACAAACCCACTGATGCAACAGTTTACTAGGTGGTGGCTGTCCTACACCAATGGCAAACTTGGTATGATTGTTTCCAAGAAACTGAATCACCGATTTCAAGCCCCTATGACCACTGGCACTGGTTCCCTTGGCTCGAACTCTATATTGACCAACTGAATTTTGGATATCATCATGAACAATGAATAATTTGTAATGCTTGAACTTGGAATAATGAGTCCGTATAGGTCTCCCTTGGAGGTTCATGGAAGATTCGGGGTCTTTGAATAGTATAATGTTCGGATACTTGGTGGATGTATAGTACCCATTTGATTGACGTATATGGTCCCGCCAATGTACCTTGATCAATTTATCGATAAACCTATGGCCAATATTGTGTCTAGTCAAAGAATATTCAGGCTCAGGGTTTCCGAGGGACGCTAGAAACACATGTGGTGATATATATTCCTTGGGAATATGTCTTGCGCCGACATAACTTGTCCTTGCCAACTGGCTCATCAATCACAGGATAGATTCTAGGTATTAATTTCCGAGAAAACTTCTATAAGGTTCAGTACTAGAAAATAAATATAGGTAACATAGCACAAACCCAAAGGTATTCTAACATTCAAGGGGTATTAGTTCAAACAGATAATGTGAAATATATTAAGAATGAGTAAAATGATTTCGAATATAATATAATATATAATGTTTTAAAATTAAGTCTTAATAGAAAATATATTTGGTATAGAGAAACAGAACGTAGAATATGCGAAAATACTGATACGCTTCTGAAACTAGTTGCAAAAAGATAAGTGATTTATATAAATTATTTGATAAGCTGTAAAAATCTATAACCTAAATGGGAAATATAATAACCTAAAATGGAAATAAGAATGCTTGACACGTTACGAATCATTTGGTTTCATTGTTTGAATGGTGAGTGTTGAAAGTGGCAATCAATTTTATAGAAAGATTCAATGTTGTTTACATTGTTATTTACTTGTAAATATATATTGAAAATGTCTTAGAATGGTGAATTGGGGGTATTATATGGGAAAATAGAAAATATTGATAAAATTGTCGAAAGGTTGTGGGAATATACCTATCTAGTGTTCTGCCTGTGTTTTGCCTGTTTTCTGCCTGTAGGACCCGGAAAAGAGCCTTATAATCGAATTGTCGTGGTTTGATTGTTTTCGGTTTACAACTTTCTTGTTTAAATGGTTGCGAAAAAATGACAATTTAGACGCTTACATTTTAACACATTTGTACTCATGGAGAATATCAAACAAGGGATAGCGCTTTACAAGCTATCCAGTACAGTCACATCCACCATTAAGAGTGCCAATGACTCAATCTGCGATTGGGAAACCCTCAGACGTGCTCCTTTAGTCTTGAAGCAAAAATGTCAACAAGGGAACTCATCCACAGTTGATGATGAATTTAATGGATTGAATTATCAATTACAATTGACAAAAACAACTTTGAATAAAGTGGTCAAGAATTGTAAACTTTTTGGCTCCGTCAGTTCGTTGTTATTGTTGTCGATTGAAAATATTACCGCAGAGTTGAAAACATTGATTCTGGCCAAAATATATAATCATGATTCGGAATTGATTGATACAAAATATCAATTGAACGTTTCTACATCGATTTATCAGAAAACTGGGTTTTCTATTAAAGATAACATATCCGAATCTTTGCAATTATTTAATGTTGGAATCGAACAGAATATCAAAGATATTTTCACGATGATTAGGCAAATTGAATTGAAAATTAGTCAACGCTTGCTGGCATTGGTCAAGTATGACAACTCCTTCAATGACCATGAATCTTTGTATTTAAAGCAACAAGCAGGAGAGATCTTATCCACTAAGAAATCTCAAAAATTGATGTATCTCGAACGGAATATGGATGAGTACAAATCGAATTATGAGGAATTGAACCAAATATTGAAGAAGGAAATGACGGTTTTCTTCAAATTGATGGCTGAATACATGGCTGAGATAAAATCACAAATTTATTTTGTTCATTTAATGGTCATTTACCAATTCCAAAGCCATCTTGAATCTTTTGCAACCGCCATTGAAATGGAAATTCCAAATACCCCCGTCGATTTGACTAATTTGAAATCTAATAATGACTTCCAGGAATTGATCAGTACCCTTTCAATTATCAATATTAGAGATAATGATTTAGCAGATTTGATGCAGATTGATTCTACCCGTTCCCAGTGTAGAGCCATATTTGATTTTGAAGCAGAAAAGAACGATGATTTGTCAATTAAAAAGAAAGATATCATTATCATCTTAGAGAAAAAAGGTTTATGGTGGAAGGGAGAATTAAATGATAGAATTGGGTATTTCCCCAGTAATTATGTCGAAGAAATTTGATATATTTTGGCCCCAAATTTATTAATCTATAGGTGTATATTCATAAGTCAATTTCATCTTCAACTGGTAATCTTCGTTTATTCATAAAACTATATCTTCAAACTGGTAATCTTCGTCTACTCATAAAAATTCATCTTCAAGCTCTGGAAATCTTCGTTTATATTTCGAGACACAATGGCCACAGCAGAATTGTCTTCTGATTGGCAAGTTTTGGTTTATTAAGATATCCCACCATTCATAAACTTCCGCCGAAGGTTCAACGACAAGCACATCACATTCACTGCAAGTATCTTCAAACTTCCCCTTTTTTATTGCATTGGCAATCAAATGATGATAGATTTTCGGAGTGAATTTCTTCCAGTTCTTGGTGTCCTGATACGAGACATCATATTTCCCAATTTTGTTCAAACAAAGGGTTTTCAAAGTGGGTAGTTTCTGCTTGTTGAAGTAAGATATTTTCGAGACGTACTTCAACTGTTTATAATCATTTAACGTGGCTGTTGTTACTGGTATGGCGTCTTCATGGACTGAAATAAATGGATTGGGCCCCGAACCAAACGTTTGGAGATTATTCAACTCCAAAAACTGCCAGGGCAAGAATTGAATTCTATTGGATCCAATATTCAAATCTGTTAATTTGGTAAACTTTTTAATTATGGGAGGTAACTGGTATAATTTATTGTGTCTCAAACTCAATACATTTAGTTTATTAAACTTGAATAAACTTACAGGTAAGATTCGTAGTCTGTTATTACTCAAAAACAATTGGTACCACTCTTTAGATTTGTCGAAGATGACCAAATTGTTCATATCTTTGATTTCATCGGGGACATCGTGTAAATTCAAGTTTTCTAAGTGTATTGTAGTCTCGATATTTTCGAAGCATTCATGAATGGTTTGCCGAGCTCGATTGTAAGCTGCATTTTTCTGAGACTCAACAACATTATCCAGTGAAGGACAATTGGTGAACGATCTGAACCTATTGAAACGATCAATTCCGAAATCGGCTTCAGAAGAATGGACCGAATCATGTAGAATCTTTATGGGAGAAGTGTTTAGTTGTTCTAGGATTACTTGTTTGGGTGAATTGGGAGGGAAATCCTGTTCATATGAATTATCAAATTCTGATAACAATCTCGGACTCGAAGGGGGGAGTTTGTATGAATCCTCCTCACGCTCGCGATGGTCCTGGTGCTTGCTCTCACCCTCACTCTCATCATCATCAACCATAGTAGGCTCGCTCATCGGCTCACTTGAATTATCATAATTGTCCTCATTGCGAAAGAAATCGCTAACATAGTCTCTTCTTTTGATATCATCTTTTTCATTAAAACTTAACCCCATTTTCCGCTTCAATTTTGGCGCTGAAGGCAATACTGGCCGATCAATAGTAACTCTATCATGGAATATCGACTGAGCATTCTCATTAACGATCGATTTCGATCGTGGAGTAGTATTCAATGGAGATTTATCATTGAATGAATTGGAATTAAAAGCAAATGGTAATAAGGGAGTGTTTTTCTCCATCTTTTTAGCCCTCTTACCAAACCCCTTGGTCTGATGGATATCTATGGGAAAAAAAAGACCCGCAGAAATCCTTTATCTTTTTAATCTACTAAAAAAAATAATCACCAACGCGTAAAATTGAAAAAAATTAACCGGAAACTTAAAAGTTTAACCGAAAGAGCGTACAAATCAACAGGTGAAACAGAGACCATGTAAAACATTCAATTATCTATCAATACAGAGATTCCACTCTTAAAGCTTTTACAAAAATTGCAAAAAAAAAAAACAGGTCGTACCCGGATTCGAACCGGGGTTGTTCGGATCAAAACCAAAAGTGATAACCACTACACTATACAACCGATTTTTTTCTGATTAATTTTACAAATATATATCCGAAAATTTCAAAAGGTATAGATGGTAGCGCCAAATGTAAACAAATGTATGGAATATTTTTAGTGTTTAGATTCAGATTATGTATAAGCCATCGCTTTTGGGATATGAAATTAGACTGATTTTCAATTGACAACGCTTATATCAAGAAATAAGCATCCATTTTCTGTCTTTTTTCTCTTCTTTTGTTTTCTCTTCTGTATCACCCCTTGTAACATTTTCCATCACCATTTTTATGATAAATTCGCAATATTGTTGCAAAATCCGTGGTTGCGAAATTTGAATAATCAAACGCCAATTGATATTCTGATCTGATGGCCACTGTCAAAGGTAAAATTATTTATTTACTTGCTGGTATGGCAATAATAATAATCATCAGAATATACGGTTATAAGTCCGGATGCGAATCGAATAGAAAAAAAAATTAACTATGTATACAAATGAAGAAATCAATCAGATAGAAAATTGAAGAGTAATCGAAATATAAAGTAGAGATAGATGAAAGATGAACTAATTGTTTTCTGATTAGGTATCTTTATTCTTTTTGTTTTTTTGATTCACCAAAGAAAGAAATGAAATCTAATCGGTTGCTTCTGTCGAAAACCTGGAGTAGTAGTGCATACAAATTTATCTATATAGATTTAACCTATTATTAATATCAATCACGTATGGTTGAAGCCAATTCCAATGACAATGTATTTGTCGAGTTGCTATCACAGGCAATTGATATGGATTACGCTGAAGTGAGGTACAGAACTGACCAGGCATTACTCAGCAATATTCCCACGGTCCCTGAAGCTATATGCCATTTGAAACTATTGAAGGCATTTGAAGTTTATAAGAGAAAATTGGTTGGTGCTAATAATGATACTTATTCTATGAAAACATGGCAAGTGTTTATCACTAATGCAGTTAGGAGGTTTATTATTTTTATAACGGCATTACAAAAAGATCTTGATATAGACGCCAGGAATCAGGTAGCAATAGATAAGTTAGGTGGTGATACTACTTTTATTGATGAAACTATTTCTTATCGTATCGGCGCTAATAAAAATCGAGATATTATTGAGTTCTTAGGGAACCTATTACCGCCTTTAGATATTATTATGGTATGGCATGCATTCCTCTTGAATCCGAGATCTTGGTATGATATCTTCACCAGAAATCAGTTTTTACAATTTGCTAATTATCCTTTTCCGTTATTTCAAATTTCAAAATATATTGATAGTATTACCTTTGAATATTTTCCTGACGAATATTTGCAAAACAACTACCAAGATTTGGTTAATACTTTGACATACGATTCGGTAGAACTACAATATACTATCTCCAACTTTACAATGTTTCAATCGTTGATCGATATATATTGTCCTATATGTGACCAAAAATTACTTACTGTTCCATATACTACAGAAACACTGACAGGCTTTGCTGATGAGGGTTTCACCCATGAAGTTGACAAATCAAAATGTGATTGCAAACTATTTTCAACTACCATCACCCACGATGAGTTAAGAAAACGTCAATTATACGCTGATATCCATTCTAGCAAACCTCTACCCGGAATTTACAAATACTTCTCGAAAATCATTTCCCATAGGAAACTTCATAAACGTGATGCCGTGTTGATTGATAAGCATTTGAAAGCGGCAATGAAGGAAAACTCGTCTGATGATATTTGGCGGAAACCTTTACCCGAACTAATTCCTATTTTAGCATCATCACCACATTTCCAGCAACGATTAGTATTAATATTGCGAAACTATCCCCAAATGAATTTGATTCATTTATCGGTATCCCAAGGATTTCCAGTTTGGGAGGACCTAGTAGGATGTGTTTTACGACAAGAATTATTCGCCCAGAAAATGTGTCAATTTGATTGGTTACACTCCACTTTGATTCAGCAAAGTTTATCCGAATCAATTCTTCGCTACACGAGATTCTTCTCCATGTTAACCACTTATGATAGTAAGCGGATTTTGGTGCCGACTCTCGATATAGATTTGATTTGGCATACCCATCAGTTATCCACCTATTACTACTTTCGTGACTGCATGAATAGTGTAAATAAATCTGTTATTGATCATGATGATAAAGTTGAACTGGGTCGATTAGATTCGGGATTCGCCGATACCATCAAGCTTTACCAGCAGAGATTTAAACAAAAATATTCCATTTGCTTCTGTTGGTACTGTGTTAATTTTCGAAATAATCAATCCAAAATGAAAACAACATTTAACCGGAAATCCAAAGTTGATAAAGAAATTGCTAATTCTCCATTATTTTCCAACGCTTTAGGATTGACCCACCTAAGTTCGCATAATGCCATAGATATACCATCACCGTTGGCAATTATGAAACGGGAGGAACTATATAGAAAGTATCCTGGCGAAGAATTACCTTGGAATGATGATAGCCGTCAAATTTTCGGGATACATTCGAATTTATTTGTACTAGGACCAGTTGATCCTATATCGAATGACTCCATAAGTTTATACGATGAAGGATTATGCGGGACTGTAAGAGATTTTGGTCCAACATGTACAGGTTTAAGTGGATGCTCTACCGCTCCATGTGCTAACTTCAGCGAGTCTCAGCATTTAGGTTGCGGTGGTGGTAACTGTGGAGGATTTCCTGGTAGTTGTCAAAGTTCAGGAACGTATTATTCTGGAAGTGGTGTAGCATCAACAACTCGACGAGTGTGTTGATTTAATAAATTGTATATATTAACGCCGGAACGAATTTCAATTTGTAGATAATAGTATCAGTCCATCTCGCCCCATAGTAGATTTCAAGAAAGTGCCACTTTACAAAATCCACCAGTTTACATCTGACGATTGCTCCATTTATAGAAGTTCGTGTTCCCAAATGATAACTCACTTCGTGATATATCGAAATTTTCAATTAGTAGCAGCTGGTTCATTACCATCAGTTACTTTCTTAGGTTTGAGGGATTTATTTTTGGTTTTATTTGCCTGTTTCGATTCTGATATGTCCTTTTTTGGTTTTTCAGATGGTTTCTTTTCCGAGTTTGTAGAATCATTTGGTTTCTTGGACTTTGTCTCATTTGTTTTACTTTCGCCAGACTCCTCCTTCTTGGGTCTTCTTCTTCTCCTTTTCTTGGGTCCATCTTTATCCAGCTTGTCGTTCGATGCTTCACCATCGTTTTTGACAATTTCTTTAATATCTTTATTTTCATCATTTTTATCCTGCTTCAGGTTTTCATCGTTTTTCTCCTTCTTCTTTCTTACTCTTTTAGGCTTTGTCTTTACCTCACTTTCATCTTTAACCTTCTCAACTTTCTCTTGTTTAGGTTCACCTTCTTTATTCTTCTTTTTATTCCTATCGCTTCTCTTTCGTCTATTTTTATTCCCATTTTTAGGACCTAATATACTAAAAGGGATACTAGGGTCCTCCAAAGAACTGGCAAATGCTTTAAACAAAGGATCATCCTCCAAGGATGAACTCTTCTTTGGTTTTCTTTTCTCTATTTCAGGCATTTTGTTATAAAGCGACTTTTCAACTGTAGGAATTACACTATCACCACTTTCAGATTCTACAAACGGTTTACCCCTAACATTGCCTAGAAACGTATCCAATTCATGAGCATTTCTAAATTTTATATAAGCACGAGAATACTTTGGATTGTCGTATGGAGTTCTGGGAGCTTCACCTTGTACATAATACTTCACCGGTAACTCAGCAGGATGGTATACCTTCAATTGTTCGTAAAACTCTTCCTCTGAAAGATTCGATGGTAGTAATCTGATAACTATTTTCAAGTCAACATAGTTGTTTTTGGACGGTTTCAGTCTGGAATTGCTGGAACTAGCAACTACTTTACCTGGTGGGTGCTGTCTCTTGTTTAGACTTGTTGGTTGTCTTGAACTTGTGGAAATTGAAGACATTTAAAGAAGTTTTGATTATAATCTGTTAACTATTGAATTTTTCACTGGAGATAACTATCTGCGAAGAAAAGTTATAACTAATAGACAGAATAGAATTAAATGGATGTTGTACAACAGTTTATGGGAGAGTTGGGCAGGAGTCCAGACAGGGAGACTATAGCAACACTACTATCTTTGAATATCGAAAAAAATGGGTGGATTCAGAGACTAAATTCGGTTAATGAAGTATTTTCTAACAAACAGTTGGAGAGTGTAGTGAACACATTTGATGATGAATGGTTGGCTTTCAATGAATTGGTTATTAGTTTTATTAGACTATCAAACCAGCTAAATCCATGGTCAATTTTGGAATCTTTTGATTTGTACACAACGTATATCAATGATTTATCCGTAGCGTTCAATAATACTAATCGAGGGTCCTTGCTCAGTGAATTGACTAGAGAGTCGATTGAGATCATACTTCCCCTAGCTATAAAGTTGGACTATCAATTGTTTTACCAGGAACATTGTACTCGTCCTAGGTTGACGTATTTAGCATCGATATTGTTGAAGATTTTCAACAATATAAGGTCTCAAATCAATGATACGAATCAAAAACATAAACGATCGATTATTTTATTTATAAGTAACAAATTATGTTTGGTTTACTTTAAGTTATCAAACCCTTTGTTGTGTCGTAATGTGTTTTCGAATATGAATAATGCCAATTTGCAATTCACCCGGTTTAAATTGATTGAACAGGTTCAGTACAGGTACTTCTTGGGAAAGTTCTACATGCTCAAAGATCAGTTGACTGATAGTTTCACTCATTTTTCTTGGTGCTTGCAACAGTGTCCTACAAACAGTATCAAGAATATTACTTTCATCTTACAATACTTATTACCCATAGGTCTAGTTATTGGTAAAAATCCAAACTTTGCCTACATTCAGGGTTTGTTTAATGGTAATGTGCCCAACTTTGTTACCATTTATTATGAGTTGCACAAAAATATCAAGTCGGGCAATTTTTCCCAATACTTCACTATAGTCAATCAGAATCAAGATTACTTAAAAAACATGAATCTTTTGTTGTTGCTCACCAATAAGTCGAAGGTGATTTTGATTCGAAATTTAATCAAGAAATTGTGGTTGTTGCAGGGTAAACCCACGGCGTTGAAGTATGATTTGATAGCCCCGGTGTTTCAAGTTTCCATTGGAAACAATTCAGAGTTTTTAAGTACGTCTTTCGACGACTTGATTGTTCAAAACATTCTCGTTAATCTAATAGACCAAAATTTAATTCGGGGGAAAATACTTCCAAAGTCAAGGTCAATTGTTTTGAGTAAAACCGACACGTTTAATAAAATTGAAAAAATATACTATGATAGGTATAGTTACCACCATTCAGACCAATGGATGAATCAGTAATCGGTTCGAGTCATCGGCGTTTGCGACAATTTATCCTTTGACGATTTTCTATCATCCACACATTGAATACTCTGGACGCATGGTTGCAAAGCTTTGGGAAAGATGACACAGAATATAATAAGATAAGGAATTCTTTCTTTTCTCGTCCAGATAAGAGAATAGTTTCCTAGTTTCAAATGTAAGGAAGGAACAAGATCCAGCGTATAAATAGATACGATTTCCACTACCTATACGAAACACTACCTAAGCTAACATTACTTAATTTTAGTGAGATGAATAAAGAACTTTATGATGAAATTGAAGTTGAGGTCGAGAAAAGTAGTTGTATGAAATTTCTTCAATGGACTTTAATCTATCTTGGGATAATAGTGGGTGGGATTGTTATTATCACAGAATTTGGAAAAGCTGCGCTGCAGCGGTATGACGAACTTGAAAAGGCTAGAGAATCGCTGGTATCGACTATAAGGTATCATTTGACAATTAAAACAACTGTTACTATGCCGACTAAAACATATACAAGTGATACCAGGCCAATTTATGATATGGATAATGAGTTTTCCAAAGTTTTTGAATACATTAATGATATTGATAGGGATAGAATAATTTCAATGATACCGATATAATCAAAATCAAATCCAATTGACAATCATTTCAAACCCATTCACGCCTATCTAGATATCGTGTTAATTATTTACCATATAATATACACTAGAATATAAATATAAATCGTTAACGATATTATTCTAATATCTTCCCTTAATACAACTCTAAAAATACACTACGTAAGCGGATAATAGTGACTTGGTAAGTACCTAAACAATAACAACCCACAATTGGTTTAATCTAAATGACACTAATCTTGTAGTGTGACTTGAATAATGGTGTGACCAAAAGCAAAAGGTAAACACTTGACAAGTTTGGCAAGTTTCATAACCTTTGCTGGTTTTCGCTTGCTAGATCCAGATCCAACGGTTGCCCAAAACAAATTTACTATTTTTAAACTTACCCCATATTTTTTCCATCGGTTAGGGGAGCCCGAATTGAGAATGGGGGGAAAGCAAAAAAAAAAAAAGCTAAAAAGGCATTTCTAGAAAATTCCTTCCATCCGTAGAACCCCTAATAGAAAGAAATAGAACTTAGAATGGAAGAAGTAAACAAATAGGAGAAAATGAAAAAGACTAAAATCAATTATCAATGAACAGAACGTGGGAATAGAATAGAGCTAGAGTAATACACATGTACAACAACAACTACACTAACACCAACAATAACACCAGCAAGGCAAAAAAAAAAACACCACCACCGTTGCACCTGCATAGGTCTTTCGATGCAACACGGCACTTGAACTCCGAAAGGATCAAAGGCATTAATACTCACTAGGGCTAAAGGCGGAAGCGCCAAGCGGTAGAATACACTGCCATAGAGAGATCTTCTCCATTAGGGCTAATTCATTATTTGAACTATAGTTAAACTAAGTATAGAAGATCCATTTAAGAGAGTTATAAAACTTGTAACCCAACCGTAGTGCTGATGGTATTACCACCACCATTGTGGCAGACAACTGGAGTGGCTGGGTGTACTGTAACCACATCACACCACATCCACTCGTCCAGGTGGTAGCGCCTTCCCTTTTCTTTTTCTTTCCCTTGGCGGTAACTTTATTATTTAGCGAATCTAGAATAGTCACACAATTACCACATATATAAACAAGTGACATTCCCTCAATTAATACATGTTTTATAATATATTTACAAAATGATAGATAATATACCATTAGAAATAGTTAACAATTTAATCACATTCGTTCCCAGAAATCAACTTAATAATCTTTCAAGGGTTAACAAAAAGTACAGGTACTTTTGTAATAAGAAAATATACTCGTCAATTATTTATTTGGATGATTATGAAAGTGAGACACAGTCGGTGGTTAATAAATATAATATCAACCAGTTTATTGATTCTTTGAATTCTTATAATGTTCATTTAATTGATAAACTTACAATCTTCCATGATGATGCCAATATTTATACTTGCCTTTTGAAATTTACCCTGAACTATAAACTTGAGGTTTATTCACCCACTTTTTACAATTATTACCAGTACTTGCAGAATATTTTAATGAAGGAAAAGGTTAATCTGAACCATATTGGTAATTTATTAGTATTAGATCTGCAAGATTTATTAGTTGGTTACAATGGCCATGAAAACGATGAAGTCGAAACTGGTGGGATGTCAATGACTCCCATTTATGACAATTTGACTTTAAACCTCCGCCAGGAAACTCCAGGGCAATTGGGGTTTGATTTTGGCTCCGTCACGTGTTTGAATTTAGCAACAACTCTGCTGACAAACTTGTGGCTCAGTAATAATTTTACTGCCCCTTTAAAATTACAGTCGCTTAGTTTGACTTACCACCATTCGTTTGCTAGGGAAAAATTAAGGAGTATTATTAATCATGTCGATTGGAACTACTTGAAAAAATTGGAATTGAAAGTTTCGTGTATTGCCAATTGCAATTGTTTGGTCGAGTTTATTGAGAGTTTACCTCCAGTTCAATTAGAATCGTTTTCATTGATTAATTATAAGCTTAATCAAGATATGAAGAATTTGTATCAGTTTAAGTCGATTCTTCCATTGTTGACTAAAATCAAGGCTGATTTGATGTATATTCATATTAATGATTTCGGTAACAACTCAGGTGATGCGAAGATGCTCGCAAGATTGAACTGTAATCAATTAGTCGTTCCCGATTTCTTTGTTAACTATAATTTCCCCTGGAACTTTAATAAATGCCAATGCCAGGAGTGTTTTCTGTCGAGAATACAGTTTAATCATCTTGCCGTGGTTGCTAATGATAACGACCAAATCAAGATTGACCGGAAATCTATGGATAATAAAATTGTTCGTAATGAAATGAATATGAAGTTTTTTAGCCAAGTGGTTAAACAAGCTGTTAAACAGTATGGATTGTTGAATCAGGCGATTTTCTCCACAGGGTCGGTTAACGATTGGGAGAAGTATCCCGTGAAGGTTGATGAGGAGGTGAGACAGTGGGAAACATTGATGAAGCATAATTTTGGTATAGTGGGGAAGAGATTGGTGTTGGGGGGAATTGATATGTGAATAAATAGTGGACGCAGTCCGCTGTTTATGATAGCATTGGCATTAAATGGTCGCAATATTCCCCCATTTGGTGGAAAACAGTCCACTGTTTATGATAACAAATAACCAACCGCAGTCTGCATACTCTTACAGCTTCTGTTCAGAAACAAAAAAATCAAATTATACTATCACGATAATGTCACCTCGTGATTTAGTATTGCATAAAGGAATTGAATCCTTACCATTTTTTAATGATTTATGATATTGCATATGTGGGAAAAGATTCAGTAGAATTGATATAGAATAATACAACTAATAATATGAAATTAATAATAAAATATTTGTAGACAGGTAGAGGTAACAGTGGACGTCAGACTCATAATGAACTGTTGTCATACGATGCTGATCTAATCGCGAGAATTTGCAATAATTCAGATCTATATATGAGGTTATAATTCCAACTGTCTGCGATAATGGAATTCTAGTAGTTTAATAGCTCTTTTTTGAATTGAAATTGTAATTCTATCTTGAAGTTGTGTAACAATGCAACATTAAAAAGATTTTCCTCGTATGAAACATCTACAATAAACGTGTAAAGGATTAAACTATATCACCAATCAAAATTATGCAGCTTTCAGGTACCCCAGTAATTGATTTCTGCAAGTCAAGATTCGAAACGTGCAGATAGAAAAAAATAATATAACAAAGATCAACCACAAGTAGACGAGGATGTAAAATCTCGATCCGCAATCAATGAAGGATTGGCTAAGTAGTACATACAATCTATCCCAAAACCAAATTTATTTTTGGTGATACTAAAGTAAAATTACTTTTCAGAAATCGGAAGTATCTTGTGACTATTGTGTCAAAAATTGCGGCATAAAGCCATATAATAATCTAGAGTGACAGTTTTAATTTAGTTGCCTTTCTTTAACTCGCCTTAATTGTACGAAAATACACCTGTCTAAGTTTGCATTCGATTGCTTAATAAAATAAGGTTGCTTGGATAAACTAATAACAGTGACATGTTAGCGTAACTGGAATTCGTGACAAAGTAAACTACCATGACTAAAATAATCGTGGAAGCTTGTCTTTTAGCGTAACCCCTTGAACATTCTCTGTATAGAAATAGAATCAAGTGGATAAATGTATACTACAACATCATTTATGCAAAGATAGAAACTGTAAACCAGTGTCGAACATTGCTGGTGCTGTTCATGATAAATAATCTAATTTTGCTGAAAGATGAGCTAAATTCCTCAGAAACGTTAGGTTAAAACTATACTTAAAAGTAATAACTACATACCTACTGTTTATTACTTTCATCCCTTTCATTCATTGTTTATTATACTATTTATGTCTTTTATGGCGCTACCATCTTTATAACTCTCTCCTGTATATACCAATCTATAACCCCACAGAAATGAAATTGATCAATCTAATCAGATCCACTAAGGTAAACCATCCAACATGGACTTATTGCTATCGACTCAAGAAAACGGGAGTCTTAGGGGTATGTGTTAAAGGAAGAAGGTTTTCAGTGAATTAAACTAACTGTTTTTAGTGGTTAACTTTAACAAATTTAATCATAATATCCATTTGACTTACAAGAATGAGTTTTTGATTGATAAAAAGACTGATTATATCAAAACTTTCTTGATAGGTAACTTCAAGAACAAGCTGTACCTTGTGGTTGCTAGGGTGAATGGTTTGATCAAATTATATGAGAAAATTGACTATAAATACTCCGATTCGGAGTCCGATTATGAATACGAGTATGAAGATATCGATGACAAGATCAAGTATCAGTTGTTTAAGGAATGGAAAAACAGTAATGTCAATGACCAGGACCAGTTGTTGTCCGTTGGGTTTATCAACAACCAGTATTTGTATAGTTGTTCTGTTGAAGGAAAATTGATAATCCGTGATTTAATCAATGATGATGCTAACCAAAGTTATAACGTTTACTTTATTCTGAATCCTATAAGTTGCATTGAAATCAAGTATACCAATGATGAATTCATATTGGCGATTTCTAGTAAAAATCATCAATTGAAATTATACAAGATCAATATGAGTGATCAAGATTTAGGGTTGCAAAATTTGTCAAGATTAAATTCTCGCAAATCAACTAATCTTGTTCCATATTACATGTTTTCCCATGATAATTCTAGTGGTATTAAGGATTGGATCTGTAGTATTATAATTGATGATGAGAGGATCTATTGTGGTACCCAGTTTGGGAATTTACTCATTTATAGTTTGGGAAATCATAAATTGGTTTACAAGACTAATATTTCTCGATTCAAGATTAGTCTTGTTAAGTTCAACAATTATGTCATTTACAACGATTCAATGACAAAAATTGGTATTTTCAATTGTGATAATTTGCAAATTGAATCTAAATTCTCCATAGATATTGGGCCTTTGCAACATATTCAATTCTACTGGAATCATATAGATAATCCAATCTATTTCGTGGTGACCACTCTAAATCAGGATTTGAAGTTTTATAAATTGTTTGAGAATGAAATTGAATTGTTGATTAATCTTGCCAATTTGAATTCGTCAATACCTTGTTTCTGCGTGTTGAATTATAGTTATCAGCTTTTTGATTGGTTCTTCAATAATGGCCAAGTGAAATCTTGTCCAAAAAGAAAAAATAATAGGTTACCAAGCTCTATAAAGAAGAAGAAGATCACCATTGATCATAAAGAAGAGGATGTGAAACAAGAATTGGTCCCTTCAAAATAGGTTGTTTACAACCACTATTTTGTATACAGGGTATACTAACCTCAGTATACCCAGTATGCCTACCCTACTCTCCCTGGAGGAGAGTATGTCGTCAGAATATTTTTTCTTCCCCACTGAAACTCTGTATAATTCCTAATGAGTCGATAGTTTTGCCTACAGAGTCCTACTTTTGTAGGAATTTGATGTGGTGAGAGAATGGTTCTGGATAATGACTCTAATGATGCTAATGTATAGTTAATGATATTGTATGTAGATTTTAATTTGATTTTTATTTTTTGTTACCCTATTTGTATTGAGATTGCGATTTGAAATCAATATTGGTAAATTTGGTTGATTTAGGCAAAAATATGTATAAACTTAGAACAACCTTGGTAGGACACGAGACAGATGTCCGTGGGGTAGTGGCACCACTGGACGACGAAATAGTTTCTTGTTCAAGAGATGGAACTACAAGATTGTGGAACTTTGACGATTCAGAGGCAACTACCATATTTCATTCACCAACTAATAGTTTTATAAACTCAGTTGAGTATATCAAAAGTGACTCAATGGTAGCAATTGGTGGTCAGGACGCTATGATTTACCTTTCTGATATAAAATCGGTCGATATGGACTCGAAATATCAGTTGATTGGACATGGCGGCAATGTCTGTGCGTTGCACTCAAAGAATGACGAATTGATTTCGGGTTCTTGGGACTGTACTGCTAAGGTATGGGACTTGAACACAATGGCTTTGAAATATGATTTACAGGGCCACGAGTATTCGGTTTGGGACGTTAAAGCGTTGGGTAACAATCGGTACTTGACATGCTCGGCTGATAGGACAATCAAGTTGTGGGATGGTGACCATGAGATTCAGCTGTTTTTAGGTCACGGTGATGTCGTTAGAAAATTATTAGTCTTGTCTGCTACTAGATTTGCCTCCTGTTCAAATGATGGTACAATCAAAATATGGGATATCTCCCAGGGTTTGATTTCCACTTTAACTGGACACGAATCTTTTGTTTACGATTTATCATTTTCCAATGGGATATTAATCTCCACCAGTGAAGATCGTACTGCTAGAATTTGGAAATTGGATGATAGTTATAGTTTTGGCGAAATTAAACAGGTGATTACTATTCCAGCAATCTCCATTTGGTGTGTGGCAATATTACCCAACCAAGATTTTGTTGTGGGTACATCCGATAAAAATTTATACGTTTTCACAAATGACAAATCTAGAATTGCTTCAGAAGAGAAATTGCTTGAATTCAAAACTCAGGTCGAACATTCGACTATATCTGAACAATCTTTAGATAATTTGAATCGTACCGATATCCCAAGTTACGATGCGTTGAAATCGGCAGGAAAACAAGAAGGTGCGGTTATAATGGTCAAAAACCCAGCAGGTGTCATTGAAGCACATCAATGGAGTGGTGGCGAATGGATAAAAATCGGAGATGTTGTTGGCGGTACGCAATCAAATGACAAAAAAGAGTTTGAGGGTCAGCAATGGGATTATGTATTTGATGTTGATATCAAAGACGGTGAACCTCCATTGAAATTGCCTTACAATGTTAATGAAAACCCATATATTGCTGCCGAAAGGTTTTTATCGAAAAATGAGTTGCCTTCTACGTATACTGAAGAAGTAGTGCAATTTATTAATAAGAATACCGAAGGGTTCAAACTTGATCAAGATACGGTGCCAGTGGAAAACCCTTACGCCGACAGAGCCCTTCCCCAAGAATCTTCCAATGCACCAGTAGTTGAAACTAAGATAATCCCGGAGAAGGCATATATTTTATTTAAAGAATTTAAAGTTGATCCATTATTGAAAGGGTTAAAGAAATTCAATGGTCAACAACTAGCAGATTCTCAATTATCTCAATCGCAATTGGCCGATATTGAAATGTGTTTGGTCGATTTGACTTCAAAAAATGCCGTTGAACTAATTAATAATTACATCCCCCATATTATAAAACAATGGAAACCTGATACAAAATTGTTAGCATATGATATGTTACGAGTGAGTATTCCGAAAATACTCGTGGCAGACTTGATCCATTCAACAGATGTTGCTCAAAATGTGTTGGATTGTTTCCGAGATGCATTTAAGGAACCCACTATTGCCACTGTTATGATGATGTTGAAAGCTATGAGCAATGTGATTGACACCACGTTATTTATCCAATTGTTTATTGATCCCATGGATAACACTAAGCTTGAGTTCAACAGTCTTTTTGTTGATACTGTCAAAGATATTACCCAGTTTATTGGAACTGTTGATAGACTGGAAAAGTTATACAGTAGTTTGATTGTGAGTTTATCTACATTGATATTCAATTTATCGGCCTACTATTTGAAGAATCGAACTACTGTAGTTAGTGTCAAACCACTAGTTGAATTTATGAATAATGTCGGCGATGTGGTTATTGACGCTTCAAGTGAAGCAGCGTATAGATTCTTAATTGGATATGGTAATTTGAAATACACCAAGCAATTCAACAGCAAGCCTACATGGATTGAAAAGGGTTCTCAATACTCTGAAGCTAGATTTGTTGAGCTTAATAAAGATATTGAAAAATTATAGATTTGATATATATATTATACTAATGTACACGAACTAACTAACTCAACTATAAAACAATTCAGGAACTTTATGGACATAGCTGACCAATTTTTGAGCAATATCCAAATTGATGTTATCCGAAAGTTCAATGACTGAATATACATTAACACCAGAGTTGTTGGTACTGACTTTGCCTATGATTTCGTAGTTTTTACCCACTATTAAAGAATCATTTTGTAAACTCAATGGAATGGGTCCATTGCTATTTAAAGTGGCGGTATTTGAGGAACCATCGTAAGATTCACATTTACCAATGATCCGCACAAGTTTACCTTGATGTGATGGTAATAATGAAGCATCTATCCTTATATTAGCAGCGTCCATAGTGTATAGTTGTTAGTACGTAGTTAATAGACTAAGCTAACTTACATTTGGATAGACGCGTTAAAAAATATCACGTGACGCATCACGTGATTATCTATTAAATTCTAAATATATATAAAGATTCACTGTTTAACAAGTACACAAATCTGATAAGAATTGTTTTAACTTACCATCTTTCTCTGATCTCATTAAACTTTCACCAATTAAAAACCCATCGACATTTTGAGTTTTATAATTCTTAACATCATCAACAGTAGTTATCCCAGATAATGCCAATACTAAAACATCACCTTTTCTATCGCTATTCTTGGAATCTTCGACCAAGTTGGTAGTTGTATTCAAGTCAACATCAAAGTTGGTTAAGTTTCTATTGTTAACCCCCAAGATTAATGGTTCTTTAGTATCATTTTCATGAGTAAGTTGTAATGCTTCTTTCAATTCACTGGCATTATTGATTTCAACTAAGGGTACCATACCCAAAGAAAGTGAATATGTGTATAATTCTTGAAGCAATTCGAAATTGTTCAACATTTTCACAATTAATAAAACAGTATCGGCACCAGCTAACCTAGCTTCCAAAATTTGGTATTTATTGAAAATGAATTCTTTTCTCAACACAGCAGGACGGGAATAGTTTTCATCTTTTGGTGTGTCAAGTACTTTACGTATTAATGCCATATCTTCAATCGAACCCTTGAACCAAGTTGGTTCTGTCAACACTGAAATAGCCGATGCTCCATTAATAGCATAATTAAGAGCTTGTTGGGCAGCATTTGCGTCGGCGTTTATCACCCCTTTAGAAGGTGAAGCACGTTTGAATTCAGCCAAAATAGGCGATTGTTTCAATTTTTTAGTTTGCACAAGTCTTTCATAAAAATTGATCAAGGGAGGTGCTACTCCCAATGAAAGTAATGTTTCCAATTGTTGGAAAGATTTTCCTGGTAATGACTCTATTGATTTGTAATCAGCTATACGTTGGTTGTAGATCTTTTGCAAAATATCCTCGGAAGGTTTTGCAGTAGTGTTCTTAGCACTTTCTTTCCAAGTACCACCAGTCACACTCAATAAATTATCAATCATGATTTGACCCGATTCGGTCAAAATAGATTCGGGATGGAATTGCACCCCTTCTACGGTGTACTCTTTGTGTCTAACACCCATAATAACCTCGGGAGAAGTTTCAGTGGTGGCAGTAATCTCTAAACAGTCAGGTAATGTTTGAACAGTACCAGCTAACGAATGGTATCTAGTAACAGCAACTGATTGTGGAACATTAGCAAACATACCTTTACCATCATGCTTAATGGTTGTAGTTTTACCATGAACAATTTCTCCAGCATATTGAACTTCACCGCCAAACACTTCGAAAATACATTGTTGGCCCATACATACACCAAATACTGGGATTAAACCTTTGAATTCCTTAATAACATCTCTACTAATACCAGAGTCTGACTTAGGATGACCTGGTCCTGGCGAGATAAATATTATATCTGGTTTCAATTCATTCTTAATCGTTTCAACATCGATCTTATCGTTTCTAAACACGTCGACCTTCTCACATAACGGAGATTGAGACAAGTATTGGTAGAGATTCCAAGTGAAGGAATCATAGTTGTCTATCATGACCACATACTTCTTATCGTTTGAGCGTACCATCGTTACTAGTCTTCTTTGATACCTTTAGTCATAATTTTTCACTATACAATTTTTTTCCTCTGGTGAGACGACCTGAGTCATACGCTACAAACGAAGAAACAACTTCAGTTGGTGATTGTAAGCTATACAACGTCTACTGTGGGATTCTATACATATATTAAACTCTAACTCTCTTTTTTGGATTTTGAAATTTCCACTTCTTCTTCAAGTTGAACCCCTCTTAAGATTATTGAACTCACCAATTCAAGCAACAACATGAATAAGGAGGACAAGATGGCTAAACAGTAGTTGGAAATACTCACTCCAATATCTAACCACGAGCCTTCAGTTCTAACTAAGAAGAAAAAGTTAAGTGATAAGAAATCACTGGTGGAAATAATTAAAGTTGAAATGGTGAACTTTTTGATATCTAATTGCAAATTCATGATTCCAAGACATGATGATAATAGGACATAAGGAATGATCAATTTTAACATTAATAATGCTCCCATTGGGAATGGATCGAAAATTGGGATTAATCGGTACACCGAATCTAATGAAAATGATGAGATCGATGCAACGTTACCAATACCAAAGAACGCCAATTGCAAGAAAAAGAATCCAATAATTGTGATTCTGATAACCTGTAACCAGTACCCTTTAGGTAACCTCCCTTTATTTTGCTTTTGGTACGCTTCAACTTCCAGTTTGGAAAACTTGAGTACTTTTTCAATATTGATCCACAATAACAAAATAAATGAATATCCCACGTAAAATAATACTTCAAACGAGATGGCTAAAATGATGAATGTGGGGACAAATGATAAGTAAATTATTAATAATCTGAGTTTATAGTCACTCGAAGGATTGAATGAATGTAATGCTGGTAACACAATCAAAGATACTAGGAAAGTAACCCAGCCAAGAATTTGCGAATATAATGGCAATCCGTCTCTTGCTTGTAATGATATCACCGATACCGATGTGGCATATAACATTATTGGAATCAATGCTAATTGAATAGTCACCAATAATTTCAGTTTTTGATCAATTTGACGCTGGAACACTTGGTATGTGGCAAATAACCCAAATAATAAGGCTGTGATAGAACCAAAAACAATCTCTGGTAAACTCTCAATCTTGACCGGATCTTGTCTTGGGAAAATACCCAAGAGAACACACGATACAAACCACAAGCCCTTGTTTAATGATGAGATTTTGCTCGAACCACGAACAAATAATGGGTATACCCCAACAACTACCAATATGATCGAAAACATATCTCTGTTAAAGAACCCATACGCAATTCCTTCGTACATTCCCAAGAAACTAACAACAACTAATGCCCTTGTTCCTCCAGAAATACCATAAAGAAATTGGTTTATACCTTCTTGCAATCCTGCTCTTTCATTCAAAATACTGTACCAGAAGTAAATTGGGAATGCAGCATAAGCATAGTAATTGAAAGGTGAGGCTTGGTAGTAGAGGACATAGTTGATACAAGCAAAGATGGCTCCGAAAATTGCCAATAATACTGGCGAGTTCCCTCCATCTACCTCTTTTTGCAACACAAATAATTTTAAGAAGATATTGAATGAATAGACGATCCAGCCAAAGAAGCCTAAAGTAACAATGGTTCTTAACAAGAGCCAATTGTATGTTTGAAGGTATGTCAACCCCTCCAAGGCAGTTTTCATCAACTCTTCCGATAATGCAATAGCTTGAGCTTCAATCTCTAAAGATGGGTTGTTTTGTAACTGGCTAATCAACAGTTCAATGTCGTGTTTATACTGGCCAACCGATTTCACTTCAAACGGTGAGTATGGTTTGAACTTGAACTGATGATTCAATACTTCATCGTGTTTGACGATATACTGTTCAACAATTGCAAGTGCGTTACTGTACAAACCATTGATCTTGGAAATCGGGTCTGAATTAAGGTAATTTAATGGTAATTCACCCACTGAGTTTGAAGGGTAGTTAGTACCGACTAAGAAGGCCATTAACGAAGCGATATCAGCTTGGTTGACGTCGTTTCTCACCAAGTGGTCTAATTCCCAAGTATCGAAAAAGTCAGCTTCATATCCACTTTTAACAGGGTCTTGTTTCAACACCTGTGCCTCCAAGTTGGGCACATCAGTTAATTTCACAGGTTTATTCACACCAGCACCCCAGGCAATCAATGGAGTTCTAGTATTATTAGGATGGCCGTCTCCGTGACTACCAAAATCAGACATACCATGGTCGGCGGTAAATACAAAAGCGGTATCTTCGTCACCAAAGAATTCATTAATTTTAGGTACCAATTTAGATAATTTCTCATCGATATACTGGATATTATCATAATACTCAGCAGAATAAGGTCTGTAGGCATGGCCAGCAGTATCTGGACCTAACAAATGTAAAAAGAATACATTCCCATCTTGATGTAACTCATCGTGTAATGTAGCATTAGTAGTACTATTTTTCATCAAATCATCGAAATGATTAAACACAAACGCATCTAGTTCAATAGAACTTTGAGTGAAATCCTCAAACTCATGACCGTACATACACACATCTATTCTTCCTGGAACCACGCCATCACCATAAGCAAACATGGGCAAAATATCAGGAGAACCAAAGGAATACGTATGTTTAGACTGATTGAAAAACGAATCAAAATCCACAGGATTTTCCTTCCAACCCTTGGTGACAGCAGAAACGTCTTCGTAGAAACCAGCAATCATAGCAACGTGTCCTGGACGTGATTCTGTGGGCATACGGGTATTGGAAATACCCCAAGTACCTTCATTCAAAGCAAGACTTCTCAAGTATGGAGCTAAGAAAGTCTCTTCGCCTGTCCCAGGATGAGTCAATTTCTGGAACGTCTTATCAGCTCTTAACCCATCTCCGACAATCAAGAACAATCGTTTAGCAGGTGGGGTCCACGTTGATTTATGGTGGTCCATTCCATGTACCAACGGCAGGACAAAGTAGATATCAAAAATAGACCATAAGTAGAAGAAGTGGAATATAACACCTAGCACTAATAAGAGTTGACGATTCCTATTCATTGTTGGTCAGTGTTAGTTTTAAAGGTCTAGCAACACATATATATTAATATGTGTTAAATTGAGATTTTTGTCGCAGCCATCAAGGTGCCATATTAAAACGCGTTTCTTCACCACAAGTTAAATTTACTATAAACGTCTATTTAATACTTATTTAGTTAATCTTATAAGAACATATACATGAATACACATGTATTTATTCTATACCCAACTCTTTTTAGCTGTGTCCATCCAATTTCTATTTTGTTGGTACTCCCTCATTGTAGCAGTAAACTTTCTCAACTGCTCAGTAAAACTTTCTTGTAACTTTAAATCTTGTACCAAGCATTCTTGATACACCTTGAAGTTCTCAGGTAGGCCATTTATACGTGTAAAGTACTCTTCATCCGCTTGTGCTCTCCCCTGCAAATACTGCACCATATATTTCTTATATTGCAAGAAATCTTTTCCATAATTTTCAATATCAATGACATACCTCTGCCAGTCATTCTCATCAGCAAAACCATCTATCGCCGCTTCGGGGGGAACTGGAGGTGTGTAAAAGGCGATATGAGCATTTAAATCTTTCTTTGTGAGTCTTGGAGCGTGTCCTTTGATTGCATTCCGGTTGATGGGTGTATGTAAAGTTTCGACTTTCAGAGTGCCATCTGAGAATTCGACAATTCTTGGTCGTTTTGGTTCACTTGAAAGATTGACACTAGATTTTCTTCCCGGTATTTTGACGCTAGATTTCTTTCCAGGTAAACTATGAAGAATATCGTTGAGGTTGACATCTTCTAGGTTTGTGCCTAGGCTGTTTTGTAAATCGTTGAATTTGAATGGACCCAGCAGGTCCATCTTGGCCTTCTTGCCATTTGCTCTGGTATGCACAGGATTGTTCGTTTGCTTCATTTTGGGTGACATGGGTGCTCGCATGTAGTTTGGTTTTTGTCTAGGTCGGAGATTTATGTCATCGAGAATTCCAGTATAGTCAAGTTTACTTGGATTTTCTGCATTAATTTCAGTTTCATCACCTTTGTTTGTTGGAGCGTGAGGAATTTGATTCGATTCATTTTCTGGGATTTTCTCTTCATTTTTTTCAACACCTGTAGTGTCATCGTTTACACTATAGAACGTATCTGCATTCTCATCATTATCATCTTCGTTATCATTTGCATCATCTTGAGCAATACCATCAATATTTTTCTCAGCATTTTCATCCACTACAATCGGATCAGACGAGACATGACCCTGATCATCAGTATCATATACCTCGTCCAGTTCATTTTCTTTGTACTGCTGGTCAAACTGATCTTCTACGCCAACATTTGGCGTAGAATTTGCGTTGGCATTAGCATACGCTTCCTGTTTCTGTCGACGGTAATCATCGTATGCTGAAAAATTCAATTTCCCTCTATACTCATTCTGTTTCTGTTTTTTGTGTTCTTCGTATGCTTCGTCTGATTCAATTATATTCCTTCTCTTAGTTTCCAAATGCTCGCGTATTCGTTCGCGTTCCTGTTCAAGAACCTGCTCTCGTCTCCTCCTTTGTTCCTTTATCCTCTCTTCTTCTTGTTTACGTTCCTGTTCCTTTAACTTTTCCTGCTGGTATTTCTGCCTTTGAGCAGCTTCCTGTTGTTGTTTAGCCTGTCTTAATTGAGCTTCTCGTATTTCCTGTTTCCTTCTTTGTGCATCCTCTGCTCTTGCCCTTTCAAATTCCTTTCTCTTTTCCTGTTCAAACCTCCTCTTCTCTTCCTCTGCCTGTTTGAAACTCTCGTCTGGCCGTTTATAGTACGTTTGGTAGAACCCATAGTAACTATTTCCATGTCCAGCACTTGGTTTCGAAGGACTATACCCGTGTACATTGATATTGATATTACTGCTAGAACGTACAGTTACATCGTATTGTCTCTTTGATTCTGGTGAAGAAAGGATTTCATAAGCTTCATTAACCTTCAAGAACAATTCATGGTGTAATTTATCATCAGTCTTATCAGGATGGTACTTCAATGAAAGTTGTCGAAAAGCTCGTTTTATCTGAGCGGCCAGAGCATCAGGTGGCACCCCTAGTAGTTGGTAATAATCTTTAGAAGACATATTGATCCATATGTTATTATATTTTCATAACTTGATTATTCAGATCAGATATCGCGGCTAGACTTCTGGTAGTAACAAAAATTACAAATGGAATAAAATGGCCATTTCAACAAGAATTCCTACAAATATACAGTACTCTAGTGGATCTACATTTAGTCAGCACATCTCATATATTAAAATACACAATAATTAACTCAATAATTAACACACCACAATAAATTTCACTTCGAAGCCTTATAAGAGAGAAAAAAAAGAATCGAGAAAGGGCTTAACTTTCTGTTGTATATTATATATATTGTATATAATCTAATCTAAAGAGGGTTTTAACCTGAATTAATGAAATGAATCAGACATGGAACAAAAAAATGGATCATATTTTTTAATGTTTCTTCTTATTAATAACCCTATAGTTATCCAGTTCTTCAAATTTGGTTCCAATGACCTTCTTATTAGCATCCAACACCTCAGCACGCTTTAAATAATCCAATTCAACTAATTTAGGCCAGTTGACAAATTGGTAGCCCGACTTATTAATATAAAACAATGCGTTGGCATTGAAAAGCACCACTCCGCCAATGACAAAGATATTTTTAAAGTCGGTGAGAGAACCTCTAGGGAAATTCAAAATGGCTAATAACACGAGCAATGAAGTGCCCATCAAGTAAGGTAATAATTGATCATAAGGTGTTCTCCTATCTTGGAATGGGGAATTCACATTATCCTGGTAAGGTTTGTAAAGACCCAAGAAAAGATCATACGAGTCTTGACGGTTCCCATCACGTAAATTATTCTTATAATATCTCGAGATGGAGTTCTGCAAATCATTCAATGCCCCCTTCTTGGTTCTTTTACCTAATCTAGTGAAATCGGTTTTCAATGCCCCTGTACCCGAGTAAGCACAAGAGACGGCGTCAGCATTGTCAGCCCAGAACCCTTGATAGAAAATATTAAACTGAGGGTCGATAATTTCCCAGGGAGTGGTATTTTCTTTTGATAAATACCCTGCTTCTGTGAACTGGTTCTGCAACACCCATCTGGCAATAGTCGACTGCACGACATTGGTTCTGTCTAAACAGTCCATGCAATTAGTCCTTACCATTTTGTCTTGGGTGGAAACGATTTTCTTAGCCAGTAAATCGTAATGGAAATAATTTGATGAAGTGTATCCCAAATCCACCAATCTATCTAACAACAAATTAATTCTGTGCCATCTCATTTTGGAACACTCATGGTGGAAGTCAAAGTAGATGTAATTAACCTTGGAAGAGATGGTAGAGGGTAAAGATTCCACGGCCGATTCAAAAGCCTGTTTCACGGGGGCTTCATAACCAGATTGATTAACCAAATTAACACAAAAGTTATCTCCGTATAATTCCGTTTGCAGTTTAAAATGCTCTACAGTAGCATCCAAAGCCGGCTGCGACGACACCACTAAATTGGGTTTATACTTGAGATTATTAATCTCGGCCCAGTAGATGGGAACCGACCCACGGGTTTGTAAAAACGAGTAAATTTGCTGAGACGAGCTAGTGAAAACTTGCTCAGTTTCATTGAAATTAGCGACATTACCAGAACTATCAATCCCTCTTCTAAAGTACCTAGTACCAGCCCGGTAGATAGACCTTCTAGTGATTAAAGCAAAATCAAGCGATTGATTACCATTAAAATGAGCCGAATGGGATTTAAAATAACCATAGATGATGGGGGTGATGAATGAATGAACATTAGAAGCTAATAACTGCAGAGACAAGTAATAATTCCACCAAAACCTAACATCATAAGAAGGACTAGACGAAGTGAATTGTCTTTGTAAAGAATTAGTCAAATCATACTTATTGTCAATAGAAAAGTATAAAGTAGAAACAGTCAAATGCAGATGTAATAAAGCAAGGTACTTGCTTTCTTCAGCACTCTTAGAGGACAATTCATTTTTAGCAATCGGCAAAATCTTGTATCCAGTAATTTTAGCAATAGGATTACCTAATACAGAACCAGTAATTTCATGATTATCAGCAATAATCAAATAACTATTAAACTTTAGTTTAATAGTACCAATGATACAAGAGATTGGATTTAATTTACCAACATTAGCAGTCTCAGAAACAGTTAAAGTATCACCAATTGATAAATATTTCTGGGTAGCAGAATCATAAATGATATGAGTACCATCATTGGTAGTACCATAAGAATAAGTCATATTAAAGAAAAGAGATAATCAATGTTGTTGACTAGTTGATACCATGTGTAGATAATATGAATAATTACCTGCAGGATTTTCATATGATTTAAATAACTCAAATAGGAAATAGAAGAGAAAGGAAAGAAGTATTGTTAATCTATATTAACAAGGAGATAGATATTAGAAAGTATCAATCTACTAAATGTAATTATTATTTATTTTGTTTATTTTTCAATTGAACCTATTTTTCAATTTGCACCTATATTAAACAACCAGGCTCAGAAGTAAAACAGAGAAAAAATGACAGTAAAAAAAAGAGATCAATTGAAGCCATATCTTTTAATACTATTTCTATTGTTTATTCTATTGTTCTAATGTTATAAAGATTCTAGTTGAGGTATATAATTACTAATAGATGATTTAGTATTATAAAAAAAGAGAGAGAAAATTAAAAAAAATAATTGAAAATTGAAATTGATTTAACATAGTAATTGTTTTGCATCTGTTACATTCTATTGTATGTTAAATTCTTCTAATTTGATTTCTTCTAATCTTATTTTCTTTCTCTCTTGGTAAAAATCAAAATCACATGATCATCAATCACATGATTTGATTTCTAGTGGAAAACTTTCGCTGGAGAACTTCTATCAGAGAACACTGACCATCAATAATTAACAAACACACAACACAAACACACATTATGTCAGATTCTTTATTAGAAAGATCTCTTGATGATATCATAGGTGATACTAAGAAACCACAGAGAAAGGGAGGTTACTCTGGTAAAAGAGTAGGTTCTTCAAATAAATTCAATAACAAATATAACACTAGAGCTCCTCCTAGGCATCAACAATCTATTTCTTTTAAAAGAGATACTTCTTCTAGACTACCAAGAGATGTATTGGATCTATCCCATGGAAGACCGGTTTTAAGAGTTAAAAATATCCATCCCGATTTAAATGGTATGGACCTTTCAAACCTTTTTGGTTCAGTTTCTCCAGTTGATTTTGTTAAATTTGATAATAATAATGATACTATTGCTTATGTTTGTTTTCATAATGATAATCAAAGAGCTAATGGTGAATCAGTTAGGAAATATGATGGCAAAAAAGCCATGGGTAATAGATTGATTGTTGAGGTGGCTACTTCTTTAGTGGAAAGGATTTCCCTTAAAGATAGAATTAAACCTAATAATCCTAGAAAACCTTTTGAAAAAAAGGTTGATAATAAAGGTTTACCTGAAGGTAAACGTAATAAACCACGTCAACCCAAACCTGCTAAAAAGACTCCTAAAGATTTGGATACATTGGATGAAGAGTTGAATGCGTATATGAATCAAGGGGATGCTGGGGATAATAATAACGATGAAATGAATCTATATTGATTTAAGTTGTATAATAATAAAAATGTTCTATTAAGTTATGTAAATATGTAATAAGAATGATATGATCTATAATGGTTGTATTGAATAACTTCTATTAAATTAAATTGTAACTGGACACTATTCTTGTTGTCTATTATTAATTATGTAAATAAATTATGTAAATCTAACTGAACTCCCTATTAGTACTAGTTATAACAAATAAATGGGATTGTTTTAGTTGCTATAGTATTCCTTCCATTTAGAAATGTCTTCTATTGTTGCTATAATACAGGTCAAGTATAAACCGTAGGTTTATATCTTCTTGTTGCTATTGCATAGTTCTAGTATAAACCGTAGGTTTATATCTTCTTGTTGCTATTAGATAGTGCTAGTATGAACCTGCGGTCCATACTAGAACCATATCTTTCATGTTCGCAATCACTTCGTGATCGCTCACATCCTGTCCTCAACCCATCCCCTGGGTCAATTCCACCAATTGAATATACAATCTCTTTGTTTTCCTTCTCCAGGTCTTACCCCAGATCAAAGTTGGAATAATAAATGCTATACTGACAAAATCAATCACCGCCAAGGCAATATAAGTATTTGTCGTCCCGGCTCCATCTAACCAGTATGAACAGACAAATGTAAATACACATGCCAAGGTGTTGTTAATAATAGAAACCCCCACCATTCCTTGGATGACAATTTCGGGATAACAATCCATTAAATACGACATGGCAATGTCACCAATCGACCCCCAGCCAAACCCAATGAACCCTAAACCAACGTAAATCACCTGCCATGGCCAGGTTTTATCAGCACCGACACCAAACATAATCAACCCCAAGGGTGAGATGATTAAAGTAATAAATAAAAGCCACAACCTATACTCAGGTTCCATATTCCCCTTGTTCTTTCTCGCCATCCAGATTACATGTTTATCGGAAATATACCCAGCAACAATACACCCAATAATGGCACCAATAGTAGTGGCCACATTCATAATGGCCACACCAGTCTCCGATTTGTTCCAAGGATCTTCATAGAAAAACGTATCTTGAGTAGTCAAGAAAAACGACATGTAAGCATCTTGTAAACCCCAGAGTAAACCTGAAATCCAAACCGCAGGTAATGTGAACACCTTGAAGTAGATGAAAAAACGTTCAATGTATTGTTTGAAACCTAATCCGACAAGATAAGGCGATGGGGTGATAAGTGAAATTGTTTGAAGGTACGACTTTGGTTTTTCGGGAATGTCGACAGAAGTTTCAACTGTATGATTGACAACTTCGTTGTCATCATTGTCTTGGATATCCTTCTTATCTTCAATAGATTCTTCGATCGAATTAGCTTCATAAACTTTCCCATGAATTTCTCTTGGAAACACCGTTTCCTGACAAGTGAAAATAACCAACACCAAAGTCATGGCAAAGAAAATGGCGCCCCACCAACCTACCCATCTGAATGTCTGAGATTGAGCAATCAAATGGGCTATTAAAGGACCCAAGAAGGAACCGACGGAAGTAGCCAAAATATAGATCGTCAACACTGAACCTAGTTGATGTTGGAAAAAAATATCTGCTAGCGATTGTTGCACTTGTGCCTCAGCACATGCTTCAGCCATACCAACAAACGCTTGCGACCATATAGTATCAGCCGTTCTCTTTGAAAGAGCAAACCAGACACTTCCTAACATACCTGCAAGCATACAAATAATATAAGTAATTCTTCTACCATAAAGGGAACTTGCGGGAGCAAAGAAGATACAAGACCAACCAATAAAGAGGAATAGCACCCCAGCACCAGTATTCATGGAATCGTAGGAAATATCGTAAATCTCATTCAAACTTTCCTGAGCAGCTCCAGCGTCGTTAGCAGTAGCAGCAGTCAAAGCGGTAAGAAAGGAAAGCAAACCAAAGTGCCAACCTTTCCTCCAAGAACTCCAATTCAATGGATCATTAGGTGAGTCTGTTGGTTGTGGCATTAAAATAATACCATCTTTAGATTGTTTTAATGACTCAATAGACCCCTTTGAAGAGTGGAGTATATTGATACTACCAGGGATAAAGTTGTCATCATAATATTTGTCTAGTTCATCAGAATTCAACATGAATGTTAAAAGATTAAAGATTTTGCATCTCAAAAAAGTTTTTTTGCAGCAAGAGGAATAAAAAAAAATAAAAAAACCTCTAAAAAACCACTGAAATTCAAGAAAGTATAAAAAAATAGAAGAATAGAAAACAATAAAACAAAAGCAAAATAGAAGAAAATATAATTATAAAGAGAAGATAAATAATTTTAATTTCTAGTCACAAACCACTAAAGCAATATCTTTTTATGGATATAATAGAGATATTATCAACCAATCTCAAAGTAAGAATAAAAATATCTACATAAATATCATATACACTATCACATAAAAAACAAATAATAAACAATTAGCAAATATAATGACTATAACACCTAATCAAAATTAATATATTTATTTGTTTCTATTGGTAATACAAAAGCAATATTAAAAACTACTTGCCAAGTAATATTTATTCAATGGACAAATTGCCACTACTGACATTTCTCTATACTACTTACCTCGCTAATACCTTTTTCCGTACTCGATACATCACTTACCAAAGCACCAGTACAGATTTTGCAGCCGTGTCACATGATATCAAGAAACCACTTAATTGTTATCTACCGAGTAGTGTATAAGCATATACCATATCCCAATGGTCTGTCAATACCAAGTAATACCAAGTAATACCAACTCTCTTTGACTCCTACGAAATAATAATAGCCTATTAAATAATACCCTAAATGCGCAACAAACGGTTAACTATTCGGATGTACTACTGAAAGAGGTAACACCGAAAGATAAGTTGAGACATTTGCAACTGTGAGTGCAGGATGGTGAGAGTTGGATAGTGCGTCTAGGGAAGGTTAAGGTACAGTAGTGGAATAGCAATTGGAGGATGTAGCTGTAGAGATGTAGAGATGTAGAGATGTAAAACCAAGAGAATATATGTAGGTGGGTGGGTGGAAGTCTTGGTAAATGGTAAACGTGGTAATGTGGTAAAAGAAATTGACCCGGAAGTGGGAATGGATATGGTGAAGATGATGGTAGTACCACAAGTGGTACTACTTGTAATATTGGTTGTACCAGTACTGTAACCTCTTCCCTTGTAGTACCCTCTCCTCTTCCCCTTACCAATTGTGGTTGCAGTACCATTTATCTCTCTGTGTATTTGGTTACTTCCATATTCTCCGGTCTTCACGTGCCCGATTCTTTCCGAGCAAAAAAAAAAAAAGAAATGCAAAATTTTCGTTGATTTTTATTTAACCAACCATAATCCTCAAATTTATAAAAAAGTTAATTATATATAATATATTCATTTAAAAATGGCTTTACAACAAACATTACCTGATTTCACTGTTGGTGATTATGCTTCTTTCGCTTTAGCTGGTGCAATTGGTTGTGGTTTAACCCATGGTGCTATGACCCCAATTGATGTCGTCAAAACTAGAATCCAATTGGAACCTACCGTATACAACAAAGGTATGATTGGTTCTTTCAAACAAGTTATTCAAAACGAAGGTGCTGGTGCTTTATTAACCGGTTTCGGTCCAACTGTCTTGGGTTACTCTTTACAAGGTGCTTTCAAATTCGGTGGTTACGAATTCTTCAAGAAAACCATTATTGAACAAATTGGTTTCGATAAAGCTAAACAATACAAAGATGGTGTTTACATGGCCTCTGCCGCTGCCGCTGAATTCATTGCTGATATTGCTTTATGTCCATTAGAAGCTACCAGAATCAGATTGGTTTCCCAACCAACCTTCGCCAACGGTTTAGCTGGTGCTTTCGGTAGAATCTTGAAAGAAGAAGGTGCCGGTTCTTTCTACAATGGTTTCACCCCAATCTTATTCAAACAAATTCCTTATAACATTGCTAAATTCTTGGTTTTCGAAAGAGCTTCTGCCAAGATCTACGATGCCGTCTCCACTCCTAAAGACAAATTATCTTCTGCTGCTAACACTGGTATCTTATTACTCTCAGGTGTTATCGCCGGTTGTGCCGCTGCTTTCGTTTCCCAACCTGCTGACACTTTATTATCTAAAGTTAACAAGACCAAGAAAGCCCCAGGTCAATCTACTGTCGGTTTATTAATCCAATTAGCTAAACAATTAGGTGTTAGCGGTTCATTCGCCGGTTTACCAACCAGATTGGTCATGGTCGGTACCTTGACTTCCTTGCAATTCACCTTGTACGGTGTTATTAAAGGTGCTTTAGGTACTCCTCCAGCTGTCGCCTTATAAGCGCATTAGTTAGTTATCATTCTATGTAAATATTAGATGAACCTACAGTCGTTTACGACTGTAGTTTTTAATTGAATTTAAATCTAAGAATACTTGTAGATTCATCTGAATAAATTTAGAGTTGAACTTATGTATAATCAAATCATTGTTTTGATGAGTTTGCGTTTGAGTGTGTATAATGAATAATCTATTAAAACATTGATAAAGATAGAATTGTAGAATAGAATAATAAAAACTAGGGCTGTAGGTATCCGCGGGATTTAAATCTATACAAAGAATACTGGTTGTAGAAAGAGTAAGCATAGAATTGAGTTTATGAATAATTGAATGTACTAGCGAAACATTCATTCGACTAACTACAATTATCCAACTGTCTATGGGCTATCTTTTCATTTCCCGCTTATTTTCACTAAGAAAATTATTCTACGTTTATAAATACCAACTCAATAAAAATTAATAAAATAGAAGCTTTAAATAGAGCTAAATTATAGAAATAAATAATTGGTTAATTGTAAATAAATTAAATCGCAATTATCTGCATATGATCACACTCTCCTGGTCTCATCTCATCCCATCTGTCTAGTCGAATCAGGCAATTCTCGTGGCCGAGATAATATCTTGCATATATCGCGTCGTAGATCAAAATAGAAATTGTCGGACATATGTCGTAATTATTTCCAAGCTGTATGTTTATGTGCAGTATGGAAGGGCTTGTCAAGACAGGTGCAACAAGATTGCAAAAATATATCTCAATCACGATTTGGTATATGTAGATATATTATAAATGAAAACTGTTGTACATTGCGATTAACTTTTGCTGTACTATACAAATTTATTCAACCAATTCTTCGCTAACATCTTCTCTAATTCCTCATTTGTTTTTTCTCGTTCCATTAAAATACATAAATGTTACCCTTGAAATACCTATTTTTTAAGGAGTATATTAATCTATTTTGACAACTATAACAAGTATTTAACTAACTAAACTTGCATTTATGCCCCCATGCATTGATTTTAGGAACCTTAACCCTACTGTGTAGACCGATTTTTACTTTGGGTTTTTGGAGGTTTAATAGAATATAATATAAAACCCACCCTCCGGGCTTATCTCCACAAACTATACTCTTGAGGCTGGGCACTATCACCTTCCAACGACGTGGCTGCGGCAGCGACGGCTGCGCTTGCGAGGTTTGGGGAATTTTCAGCCTTATCATCATCCAAATCCGAATCATTATCGGCAAAACTCCTCTCATGAATCAACTTTCTGATATAACCTTGAAAATCCACATTCTGTCCTCTGATATCACCCGACTCTGCCTTCATCATATCATACCCTGCTTTGAAGTCAGGGATATCCCAGACAAATTTATTTTCATGTAGTCTCAGTTTGAATTCTTGGTTGTAGACATCAACAATATACTTCCAGTCGACCAAATCTAAGGAACTGAACTGTTGCAACTTGTGTAGTAACCACAATTTAGTTTCCAAAGTCATGTATGCTGCACGCAACGCCGACTCACGTTTTATAAGTTTATTCCACTTGTAACGACACTGGATTCGTGACCTAACCCCATTCATTTTGTCACTAATAATGGTCCAGTTGATGGTTGGGTTCCTGCCAAACTTGTTTTCTTTAGAAGCGGCAATGAATTCTGTGACTATATCGGTCAACTGGCGTTCTTCGGCCTCAGACCATTTGTTTGATGCCCTATTTTCACCACATTTGACATAATTTCTCCATCTGTCACGACAATCTTCTGGCATTCTCCCCATAGCCTCCCCAACTTCCTTCCATCTCCCCTCTTGAGACAAAGAGAGTTTCCGTAAAAGCTCGTCATCTTCCTTGGACCATTTAGCTCTGACGTCAAACACATGGTACTGACGCCTAACATGCTTGTATACCGAAGCCCTGGACCTATAAGGCAACACCCTAGTTAATGGTTCCCAGAAATTATCCTTCTTTCTATCAGAAGACCAGATTCTATTACAAATATCAGTCCTAGTTAAATTGTACAAATGACAATACCCACTGATAAAATGATCCACCGCATCAGTTTCTATTTCTGAAAAAACCCTTGGACCTTTATTAGCAAAACTGGGTTGAGAATTGAACCAGTTACAGGGTTCAGTAGCAGACTCTTCTACTAGTGATTCTATATTGGTAATATGTTTAAACTTGGAAAAATTCTGGGGCAAATCCTTCTTTTTAGACTTCTTAGGCAGCAACTCGGTTGCAGCCTGGGCTAGTTGAGTAATAGCGGAAACATCATTCTCTCTATAATTAATATCATTAGTAAGTTCTCTTGCATTTAGAATAGCATCTTGTACCAACTGATCATGATCTGATTCCATTAACTCTGGATCCACATTTAATAATTTTCTCTTCTTCTTTTTCGTCTTCTCTTGAGCAATATCATCAAAAGCATCAAAGTCATCAAGTATCCATTGATTGATATCATTCATATTAACTTCTTGAGATCTCTTACCATGTGATTTATCTAGAGTACCACCAACATATCTCATGACAGCAGCTTCTACAGCATCATTAAGTTGATGTTTGCCATCAAAGTCATCATGATGATCAGTTGGTAAATGGTTGTCTTGTGAATCATCCTCTACGCCATCCTTCTTAGTACCTAATTGAAGTAAAGCTTGAGCACCACCTATTTCTTGTGTGTGTTGCATTATGTGTGGTAAAGGTAGGGTAACTCTTTTCTTAATGACAGGGTAACTGTTGTTTTAAAGTTCTAAATTTTATTTAGTAGCAGTTGAAAAATAACAATTGAAAAAAAGAAAATTTTAAATTTTAAAATCACGTGAGTTTGGTTGCAAAATTAACAACTATAACAACTATACAACTATACAACTATACAACTATAACAACTATACAACTATACAACTATAACAAGACATAGTATACTTCAAGATTAAACAAAGAAAAACACATTCTTCAAATAATTCATTATTGATAATTATATACAACAGGAATTATTGGTATTAACAATGGAGGTGTTTAGAGCTCAACCAGAAGGAGATATTATACTAAAACAACTCTTAAACTATGCAATCTGGAAATGATTCCTTTATATTTTATCAATGCAAAATTGATATCTTGATGATTCATGTCAATTTATGAGAATGGAAGTTTGAAAGGAAGCAAAAGTTAATAGGATAAAAAGGTGATTCAAAACTCAATGCAAAGTGGAGGATTAATATAAATATACCACAATTTAGCAATGAGAAAGAGTTTGTCTCGAATGAACATGTTTGTTGGGATGAATAAGTCAATTATGTTTTTCCTTGGTTAGATATCGAGCTAGATATATCCAGATCAATCTGTAGATCAAGATTGTTTTTTTTTAGCAAGTATAAAGAATTTAGAGAAAAGCTAAACTTTCCTAAATTTGATTTTTTATTCAGTATAAGGGTATATAAAGAAATATTTAACAATAAATTAATAATTATCTAATTATAATCTTATTTATTGGCAATGCTTTCAAGAGGTTATAAATATATTGAAATCTGGGAAGATAAAGTCGATACCACCACAATTGAAGAACCTACTATAGAACCAAATCTTTCTCCGCAATTCTCGGCCGATTTTGACGATTACATGGATGGAGACACTTTATGTTGCAGTGAGGAGTCAATTCAAGAAACCCTTGTTGATGAATATGATGATGAGAATCGTTATGATTTGATGTTTGACTCTCCCATTGGAGAAACCCCCTATATTCAACAACCCCCTAGAAGAAGTCTGGAATCCGATGACAACCCTATTGATGAAGATACACCTGAAAACAAACGAAAACGTACCAGATTTCTCGAATCATGGTATGTGCATTGGTTTACAAGGTAAGTAGTATATAGTATGTAGTTTAGAGTATGTAGTTTATAGTATATAGTTATGCATGATGAAAACCAGAAAAACAAGAATGATTTAAACCTTGAAATCAGCCATGTAGTGATTTACCAAGAATTATCCTTGTTAGAGTATATAGAATATTGTATAATCAACTGAAATGTAATTGAACTGCTTATATAGTTTTACTATATCATGTAGATCATGTGATCACAATCAAGTGATATACTTTTAGATAAAGTCGTCTTGAAATACGACATTTGTGTTGTTATTTACGATTGATTTACTATTTAACTATACTATATTAAACAATAAGTAACTTCCTACTATTCTTGTTGTTTTGTTTTCTACTTTGTAATTCTTCTTATAAATACTAATTTTCCGGATTTTGTTGGTTCATTTGTAACTAACTAATTCAATCTTTCTTATCTGATTCCATCTCAAATCCTGTAGATAAACTCTTGTTTACATTTTTAGTTAGACTACTAGACAACTTGGTAGATAGAATGGGTGTTAGCATAGATAAACAACAGGAGTTAGAAGGACTCACTCACAATGAACTAATCCAACGAATACTTGACCTAGAATTATTACTTGAAGAATTCCAAGAGTCATCAAAAGAATTGGAATTGGGATTGGAAATAGAATTGGAAGCACTAGAAGCAGATAATACTAAACTACAAGCTGCGCTTTCTGAGTCCAAGAATGAAGTGAAAACTTGTAATGTTAAATTAAATGATTTAACTCGAGAAATAAATAATTTGTATGATGTACAAGCTCAGGAAATACGACAACATAACCAACAAATGGACTTGCTAAAACAGCAAGTTGTTTCAGTAGAAATAACTAATGATAATATGGAATCCAATGATAGAATTCTTTCTCATAAATTGGAATTATCTAAACAATTCAATAATGAATTATTAGAGAGAATGGCTCTAATAGAATCGGACTTGGAAAGGGAAAAGAAGGCGAACTTATCTAATCAATTGTATATTTCTAACTATCAAAATCAGGTTGAGGAGTTGCAGCAAAAATTACAAGTTGCTCAGGAGACTTCTGATGAAGATACGCCCAATACTACTATCCTAGGTATTTCCGATGCTTTGGCCGATTGTCATTTACCTGATATTAAAGAGGAGGTGGCTAGTAAACCCCAACAGATGGTGGCAAGTTATAGCAAGATTCAGTTGAAACTTCCCAGTCAGTATGATCTAACTGCAAGGCCGACAGAACAGGCGGTAAGGCCTGGTCTACATAGTCATGATCTTAAAGACCAGGAAAAGCCTGCACTGGAACCTCCACAAGTCTACTGCCCTACAAATAAATATAGAATACCCCTTTCGCAGTCAACAAGGAAACTACACAAAGTAACCGAAGAGTGGCATGGCTATCAAAAGAGGAAAAGTACGATATAAACGGAAGTGAGTAATCACGAAGTGATTGCGAATGATGTACGTTAAAAAATGCAAGTACGTTGATCACAAAGTGCTCACGAAGATATAACATCTACTAATGCAACTATTACTTGCATGCAAAGCCTGTTCTAGTGCAACCACAATTCTACTGCCCGACAAATAATATAGAATACCCCTTTCCCTGTCGACGAGGAAAATGCATCAAAAACCCCATCTGGGTTGGCTTGGCCACCAAAAGAGAAAGAGTACGATATAAATTGTAATATAATTTAATGTATATATCATCATCAACTTTTGTAGATAGCTTCCACTAGACTATTATTTAAAAATAACAATAGCTTTATTTGTTGTGTAAATATAATACAGGTAGCGCGTGGAGAACATTTTCAATCGACAGATCAGAGGAATTGGTCAAGTACAGAGTTGTTTTATTATGGACAGTGCCCAATTCACGACTCTTCTCAGTCGTTTTGATGAGTCAGAAGTATTCAATTACTTGACTCAACTTAATTCACTTGTTTCTAAAACTAATAATGATATTGATCACGAATTTTACCTACAACAATTAACTGCTATTGTCGAAAAATTCAACGATACTCCAAAATCAACTAAGGATAAGGATGAAGTAGCACCACCTATATCTTTGAATTTATACAAATTGGTGTCTCGAGATTTGATCTTGATTTTAGCTAAACTACCAACGAAAATTTACGATTTTGCTAATAAGTTACTCAATCAATTGAATGAATCAGATCTAAGTAACAAAAGTCAAATCGCAATTGTCATTTTGATTGACTTGTTTGAAACTTATCCCAATTCTTTGGTGTCGTTATTGACTTTTTCCACTAATCAGATTTATAAAATCTTGAAAAAAAAACCAACAATTAGTAGCAATTTGATTTATTTACTAAACTCAATCTTGAAATGTGCCACTAAATCAGATATTGATGAAAAGTTTCAAGCAAAACTAGTCAAACTTGTTTCCAAAAACATTACGTCAAATTATATTTCCTTCGACTTGAATGAAGATTCAACTTCGACAATCCTTTTAAGGAAAAATTATATACTATGTTTGAAAAGCTTATTGATCTTGAACGTATCTACTTATTATGAAAGTTTAGTAGCGTTATCTACCTCGTCGTCTTCTTCCGGTTCCAAAATGAAACCAGAAACTATCATGACGCAACAACACCAACATCAAGTCACCTTATTACAAACCCATGATAAAACAATTTTGTTTGGATTATCGAATTCTTCTCAAGAAGTACGAATTGCTACAATTGAATTGGTATCCCACTTGCTCATCAACTTTATCCCCACTGGCAAATTCTCTGCCTTGGAATACTTGTCTCAGCAATACTATTTCCCCGATCCTAACAAATGGAGTATCAGTCTTAACGTCAATTTGGATCATGAGGAAGTTGTTGTTGAAAATAG
>JAXQKE010000014.1:0-100223 GCA_037042355.1 Candida sp. Y128-05E | reverse complement strand
TAAAAACATTAAAGCTTAAGCTGATTAACACTAATTGGTTTTAATGAATTGAAATGTTATTTATTATTAAAATTATTATTATTTTAATCAAACTCCTTTGACTATAAATGTAATTATTTATTTATTTATTTATATATTTATTTTTGTTCTTAAATGAAACATTAATTTGTTTTTGTCTTGTTGTATTTGTATATATGAGAATAAATAACGAAAGAAAAAAAAAGAATAGTAAAAAGGACAAAATAAGAATTACAATTGTACTAGATTATTCTGATAGCATGGACTCATGTGTTTGTAATAATTGGATTGATTATTTTAATCATCTGTTGATTCACTTGGTTCATTAATTTTGGTGCTAATAAAATAAAAATTTCATCGCGAACTTTTCAGACTCTTAATGGCTACAAGGTTAACCAAGTTGAACCTTGGTCTAAGGTATAAGAGTGCGCTGTCATACTCAGCTACCTTACATCTACCTAAAACTGAATTTAAGCCAAAGGTTCCTCAAGGAGATTTATTTCATGAGTTGATAAAAATTACTGGTGAAGATTTATATCATGATCAATTGAAGAAGGACACCGAACCATTTATTCTTCATGATGGACCTCCATATGCAAACGGTGATTTGCATATGGGTCATGCTTTGAATAAGATTTTAAAAGATATGATTTGTCGATTTGAAAGTATATATACTGGGAAAAAAATTATTTATCAACCAGGATGGGATTGTCATGGTTTACCTATTGAAATGAAAGCTTTGGGAAAGATTGAAATGGATAAGCTTACCCCGGCTGCTATCAGAAAAACTTCGCGTGAATTAGCTACTACCATGATTGATCGTCAAAGAATCCAATTCAAAGATTTTGGTATAATGACTGATTTCAGTAATCCTTATATAACCATGAACCATGAATATGAGATTTCCCAATTGAAAATCTTTATCAAATTATTGGAAAATGGCTTGTTATCAAGACAATTAAAACCAGTGTGGTGGGGTCCAGAAACTCGTACCGCTTTAGCTGAAGCCGAGCTAGAATATAAACCAGACCATAATTCAGTGGCGGTTTATCTTAAATTTCCTTTACAAGATTCTTCATTTATTAAGCAAAAATTAGGCAAAGATGGTAAATTGAATTTATTAATTTGGACGTCAACACCTTGGACAATTCCGGCTAATAAAGCTATTTGCATTAATTCCAATGAGGAATATACCATATTATCGAACGAGCAAGATTATTTGGTTGTTGCAAATCTGTTAGTTCCAGAGGTAGTAAAACTAGCTCCCGCATATGTTAGAACAAATGTAATTTTCAAAGGTACAGAACTATTAGATTATAAATATACCAACCCAGCTGCAAACGATGGTATCCTTTATCCAATTTTACATGGTGACCATGTCACCACAACTGCTGGTTCTGGATTGGTACACACAGCTCCTGCTCATGGTATGGAAGATTATCATATTGGGAAGAAGCATGATTTGGTTATAGAGTCTGCCGTTAATGATGACTCAAGGTATGTTGAGAATATTCCCTTGGGTTTCAAATCTTTGGCCAATCTAAAAGTAACTAGATCGCAAACTGTGAATGAAATCACTAAAATTTTAGAGGAAAATGACATGGTTTTTCATATGAATCCGAAATTCAAACATTCGTACCCATATGATTGGAGATCAAAAACTCCTGTCATTCAAAGAGCAACTCCCCAATGGTTTGTTAACGTGGAAAAGATTAAGAATATTGCTATCGAATCTTTAAATAATGTTCAATTCATTCCAGAATCTGGTAAAAATCGTTTGCCCCTGTTTATACAAAATCGTAATGAATGGTGTATTTCGAGGCAAAGAAGTTGGGGGGTTCCTTTACCAATAATATACGATAAACAATCTAATGAACCAATTAAAGATTTAGACACAGTTAAATATATTGTTGACAAGATTAACGAATTCGGTACTGATCAATGGTTCGAGCAAGAAAACGATGTTAGTAGGTGGTTACCCGAAAAGTATGCCAACTTAGGGACAAGCTATGTGAAAGGCAAAGATACCATGGACGTATGGTTTGACTCGGGTACTTCATGGACCACTATCAATGAGTTTATAGAAGGTAATCCTGTGGCCGATGTTTACTTGGAGGGTAGTGATCAACATCGTGGTTGGTTTCAATCTTCATTGCTTAATAAAATTGTATCATCTGGTACAAATGGTCAAGATTTCAAACCAATTGCGCCATTTAAAAAATTAATAACTCATGGTTTCATATTAGATAAAAAAGATATTAAAATGTCTAAATCTAGAGGTAACGTTGTTTCACCAAATGCAATTATCTTAGGTCAAGCAAAACCAGCGATACCTGAGTTAGGTACTGATGGGATGAGGTTGTGGGTTGCCTCGAGCGACTATACCTCTGATGTTATTATCAGTCCCGAAATTTTAACCCGAGTCTTTGATAATTACAAGAAATTCAGAGTTACCTTCAAATATATTTTGGGAAATTTACAAGATTTTGATTTTTCCAAACCAATACCTTATGAAGATTTGAATCCGTTGGATAAATATACCTTGTCAAAACTTTATAACTTACAGAAAAAATGTCTTGAGCATTATCAGGGTTATACTTTTTCTCGAGTTATTAACGAGCTTAATAGTCATATGAGTACCGAATTAAGTGCATTGTATTTTGATATTTCCAAGGATTGTCTTTATACAGACAAAATGGATTCACATAGAAGAAGATCCATTCAAACAGTTTTGCACGAGGTCCTTAAAACATATATTGGTTTATTGGCTCCAATCCAACCGATAATGAGTCAGGAAGTATGGAAGTTTTACCAAAAGTTGACTGGTGAAACTCATAAAACACCATTTTCTGTAGATTGGAAATACTATCAATTACCCGAAATCTATAAGAACAAAGAAATCGAAACTGGGTTTAATGATATTATCTGGGAAATGCGGGATATGGTTTCTAATATGTTTGACAATCATATTAAAGGAGATAAATGGAAGATCAAAAATAGATTGGAACTACAAATTAATATCAACATTCCTGACTATAAAAATCCTAAAATAGAACCTCATTTACCGTTTTTAGATGATTACTTTTTGGTTTCGAAAGTCACCGTCAATGAACCAATGCAAGGAGAGGGTACAATCAATAAGGATATAATGATTACTCAACAAGCGACTTTGGATGGTATAGAAGTTAATTTTGAAATTGCTAAATCGAACGAAAGCAAATGTCCAAGATGTTGGAAATTCACAGCTCCAATTGATACAGATATTTGTACCAAATGTGACAATGTGTTAAACAGTTAATATCCTTCATAGATACTTATGGTTTAGTTGTAAATAGAACTTATACATTCATGTTTAGTTTTGTGTAACCACTTAAATTTTAGCGCGCTAACTGTTTTGATAATGGAAAAAGGCAGCCACTCAGAGTACACACTTTGGTTTGATTGGTTTTAGCAATGAGTCTGTTATTCAATAGGAAGCTTAACAACTACGCCGAGCGCAAGCAGGATTTGGTTGCGAGTTATACTTCTTTACGCGAGCCCTTGAAGGATCTAGATGATGAAGATGGTAATTTGGAAAACACATTTGATATACTATTAGAATGGGATCAATTAGTGTATCAATATAACGCTTACAAGTCATACTTAGAATTATCCAAAGCTGCAATTTCTCCAGATGGTCAAGCTATGATGAAAAACGCAGAAGCATTAGTGAATTCGATTGAAAGAAAATTACCAATCCCTTATTTGATAGCAGAGGTTCAGAGCCTAGCCATAATTAGAAGGGAATTACACGAGAATGCTAAAGAAGCTGGGAAAATATATATGCAGCATGAGACTTCATTGGCAAGTCAGCCATCCTCAAAGAGAAGTTTAGAAACAAAAGATAATTCTCCTGCGGTAACTTCTGCTCCAGTAACAAAGAAACCCAAATTCAAGCAAGAGGACCCGGTTACTGTAACTCCAATTTCGAGCAATGCTGATATTTTAAGAAGATACCCAAAATTAACAAACTGGCGAGACCACACCTGGTCCAAGGAACATGTCAAATGTATATTCTTGGGACATGCTTTGAAAACTACGTATTATGATAGAATTGATAGTATTAGGAAATTACTTCAAGATCGTGTAAACGTTTTCGTTAGTAAACAATTGGTTACTTATTTATTATTACATTACGGGTTAAGAAGCGCTAGTATCAGTGAAGTTGATACAAAGAGATTGAAAAAAGCATTTGACGAAGCTTTCGTTTTGAATGAAGAAGCCATTCAAGCCAGAAAATATGAAGGGATAAGGTCTCATATTAAAGAAAATATAGATTACTTGATTAGCAAATCAGATGCTCAATATGGGGCAAAGTTCCGTCAGTTCTTAGTAACTATCTATGGAAGATGCATGGAACCAGAAAATAATTATAAAGGATTTGAGAATCCAAAATTCACAGGGGAAGAGTTGGGGATTGATGTTGATCAGATTCAATTGCGTGCAAATCCACAAAAGTTGTCTACCAGTACTACACAACAGAGAAAAGAAAGGGAGACCTTGATTCAAAGGGACGATGATGATCAAGATGACGACGATGATGATGACGAGGAAGAAGAAGATGATGACGAGGAAGATGAAGACGAGATTGAGGTCGACGAGGATTATAGTGAAGACGACGAATATGAAGCTATCGAAGAAGACTACGAGGAAGAAGAAATAGATGATGTTGAAGATGATGTCGAAGAGAAAGATTATGTGGTTCAAGATACTTTGTCTCAATCGAGTGGCAAACATCAAATAATACTGAAGGAGAAAGCAGATATTGCCACAATACATAGGATGTTAACACCAGATGTGGAACTTATAAACACATCTGGGGAAAATGTTGATACAGCAGAAGTAACTCCCGCTCAATCCGAGCCTAGTTCATCCATAGCTCTGAAAACAGTCAAACCGGTTAGCAATATCGAGCCCTTGAAATCTAAAGATAGTGAAACATCTACGATTCAATCCAACATTACTGGCGTGGAGAGCTCAGACAAGACTTCTTATCAAAAACATACCGTTCCTCAAGAAGTATCTATTCCAAATGAATCCCATCCACGAACTGGTTACGAAAACCCGAGAAGTAAAAGTAATTCAGAACATTCAGGGTCAAAAGCTACAAACCCAATTTCTGAGAAGACGACACTTGTATCCAACGAGGTCAATTCTCCTAATACCGCAATGAACCCAGATGAAATGATTAACCGTGATCTCAAATTGATTTATACTAAAAACAAGGAACTCCCGGGTCTCTTGTTCAAAATTCAGAAGTACGTGGAAGCAAAATATGGCAGAACATTGCTTTTGAGTCAATTGAATGAGCGATTGTTAAACATGGGCTTTGAGGTAAATTCCCCCGCTGTCCTGAAAAAGAAAAGCCCTTACCAGCGTACCGCTTTACCATCTCAAACTGACAAAACTCAAGCTACCGCTAGAGAACCACTTAAAACTCCCGTCCGCCGCAATCTGGCAATTCTGAGCAAGAACCCAGAATCAAACGTTACGAACATTACGGCAGGCTATAAGGAACCTGGATCAAGTAGCTCGATTAAATCAACATCGATCTCTGAACCAGTACCTAGTGGAGGAAATTCAAGTGTTACGACAGGGAAACCCACCGTTGGAAGCTCAGTTTCGACAGCAGCGATTATGCAAGAAATACATAGTTCAACAAATCATCTGGTCCTACCAAAAAAGATAGTAAACGTGCCAATCAGAACTACAGATACTACTACGCTCGCTCAAGATGTTAGCAAGCCTGTGCAGCAGAAAACTAAGTTAGACAGCTCAACAAAGCAAAGGCTACCAAAAACTCCCACCAAAAAAGTTCCAGATCAATACACGGGGTCTTCTAGTTCAGATGCAAATGCGTCACTTATCGAAACAGGAAGCCGTCAGGCACCTGTTTCCACCTCAACTACAATCACATCTACTAGTAAGACCGTTGATTCTGAAAAGAATAGTGCTAGTGCAAAGTCAGATGAAAATCCAGTTACCCCAGGTAAAAGCATATTATTTCAGCCTAGCCTTTCAAATGTTGTCAACCCACCTCATACCGACATCGTGGAGATTCCATCCAAGTCGTTTGCAAAAAGTTCAGTGTCTAATTTACCCTCGGATCCACCTCTTGAAAATTCGAATTCGAAGCTCGAGACATCTGCTCAATTGAGCAAAGGTTCTCCTCCAAGAAACGCTGCAATAGTAGCTCCACTGCGTCCAAAGGCCAGCTCTGGTGCATCACCCGTTGTTTGGTCCATTGATTTATTTAAGACAGTTAAGAAAGCTCTGGATAGTATTCCAATAGATACCCCAAATAGAGTAAGTTTAATTGCAAACTATGTTAAGCAAACAACAGGGAAGACTATACCCGATGAAGATATTGCTCTGAAAATTGAAGAAATGGAAGATTCAGAGGATTCGGATGACGAGGATACACAATATCAAGACAAAATACGTCAAGTTTTAGGAGAAATAATCCGTAATATTTGCTATTCGATGCCAAGTGATGATCACTACAGAAGGAAGTTTGAGACGTTAAACGTCAGCCCTATATGGACATTTGAATTCAATAAAATTTTGGCTTCTACTGTCGAATATTTAGCCAGCTTTTCGAATGGCGCTAGTGATGCTTTGAAAAACGTCGGCAGGCAGCATTTGATTTCTATTTGCTTATACAGGTTGTCCAATGAAGGTGGCGACAAATCTATGAAAGCCGATACAGTTATGAGAAGATTGATCTATATGCGAGACCATGATATATTTAGTCCAGAGGCATACGATTTAATCACAATCTTTCTTGCAGGTTGATATGAGTTTACAATGGCATCAGCTGGTTACAGTCATCACTAATATTATTATATAATTAAAATACCTAAACTACAAAGTAATATACATCAAATTACAATCCCAAATATAAAGTTCTTCATCTCTTCCCACTCATTAGTTGGGTTAAAAGCTGTGAGCTGGACGATGGATTACCAAGAATTGAACTAGTATTCTCAGGCATCTGCGATGCACCAGAATTATACTGGTTTGGTTGATTTATAGAACCCGATCTACCTGAACTAGCTCCAAATAACCCCGGTGGAGGTGGAGTAGCAGTATTTGTACGTTCATTCATACGCAACATGTTTATTTGGTTATGATTAGGTTGTTGTTGTTGTTGTTGTTGCTGCTGTTGTTGTTGTTGTTGTTGTTGTTGCTGTTGTTGTTGTATTTGCTGCTGTTGTATTTGCTGTTGTTGTTGAAGTTGCTGTTGAAGATACTGTTGTTGCTGTTGTTGAGGTTGTTGATGCTGTTGTTGTTGCTGCTGTTGATTTTGTATTTGCTGTTGCTGTTGCTGTTGCTGTTGTTGTTGCTGTTGCTGTTGTTGTTGTAACTGGAGTAATAATAATTGTTGCTGAATTTGTTGTTGTTGTTGTTGAGCATGTAATTGTTGAGCAGATGAATCATTTTGTTGTACATCTAATGTATTTTTTTGTTGATCTAACGGTAATTGTGGAATATTGGATGTTTGTTGTTGTTGGCGTTGTTGTTGCTGTTGTTGTAATAATTGAGTTATTGGATGGTTTTGGTAGGCTAAATGATAATTTTTGATTGGTTTCAAAATGAATTTTTCAATGATTTGACGGGACACTTCTTTTTCATTAGATGGTTCAATACAAGGTAAATCTTTATGATATGCAAACAAAGGTAAATGTTTCCCATCGTCTTCTGCAAGTTTTGCAAAATGTACTTTCAATTTATCTCTTCCATCAATCAAGTTTTGCAAGTTTTGGTTAGCTTGCTCGATAAAATCGATAGGTGAATCGGAATCAATATCAATATCATCGGGTAACACCAAATTCTCCTTTGTTTTGTTTGATTTGAGTTTCTGTTTAACATTCTTGACTTGCTGTTGTTGCTGCTGTTGCTGTTGTTTTTGGTCCTTAAAGATCTCGCCCAAAGTTGGGAATGCAGCTGCATTACTCAATGGAATATTGTTCTTGAACAATGGAGAATTACTAGCCGAATTACCATCTTTGGCCCAATTAGCTGTAGCAGGTAAAATTGTTGCCCCAGCTGATAATGTTTGATCTTCTTCTTCTTGAATAGGTTCTTGAGTAGAATCATCATTTTCACCAAATGAAGAGTTAGGATTCGAACCACTTGACGATTGGAAAGCCGTATTCGGCAAGCCACTACCCATTCTGTTATTATTAGAAGTGTTTGTATTGCCAGTGACGCCCATCATACCCATTTTGATACCTTGTTGAGTCGATAAATCCTTTCTGGTGTAGGAATCAGCCTCCTCACCAGGTTCATGCAAAAACATACAATTTGGATTGGGGCAAGGGTGGCCTCGTAAGTATGAAGAACAGTATTTGGTGGTCCCATGGGCCGCACGTAATACTTTACCATCACATAAAGACCCATCCAATTCATTAATACATTTCAAGGCATCTTCCTTTCTAGCGAATGTCACATAAACCACTAAACCAGCACCAGCATGATGATGGTGGGGCGCTGGAGTGCCGGGGTTTTTCTTATTTATCACAATTTTGGAAATCTTACCATACTGGCCAAAATATTTATCAGAACGTAAAATGGAATGCAAATCTTCTGCCGGACAAGGTGGGTTTAATCCAGTAACATAGACCAAGTTCTTTTGTACGACGCGTAAACCGGCCAAATGTTTCTTGTTGGCCATTTCGGCATCTTTCTTTTCCTTTTCCCTTTGTTTCTTCTCCCGGTCCCTCTTTTCACGTTTTAATTGTTGGATTCTATACTCTTCTGCCGAGATGGTCTTATATTCAACCGATTCATCATCATAGTGTCTACGACAACCGGGACATCTTCCGTTTAATTCGGGGTTTTGTCTAATATTATTATAGCAAAATTGACAGATTTGATATCCACAGGGACATGGTTTGAAATTCTTATCAGAAATATCCATTTCTTCCACACATAATGGGCTATAAAACGTTAGTAAAAAACTGAAATACACCACGTCAAATTATATCTTCCTCCACTCCAAAGAGCAACCCCCTAAATACATACCAGAACTCCTCTTCTTCTTCACTTATAAAACTATCATCACTAGGTAACATATTGTATATCTGATTGATTCTATTGGTTGTGTGTATTCTTTACTAATCCTATGAATCAACGGCAACTCCACCTAAAGCTTTTTTCTATAAAACGTCGTGCTGAAATCAAAAATTTAAATTTAAATCATGTGATTATAAATCATGTGACATTGAATTTTGAAAATTAATAGAGGTTAACAGTAGACAATAGGTTAAGAATAGATCAACTAGTAAATAAAATGTTTATTGTTGAGTTGTGGGATTCTATTTTTACTCCAGGTACTACTCCTGCTTTGATAGCAGCTACCCATGGTTCTTTTATTCTTTTGATATTGAGTTTAGTAGTGTTAATCTACATGACTCACTCTATTCATTATATAAATTTATTAGTTATTTCAATTATACTCTATGGATTAGTTATTTGGTTTATTGGAGAATTACAACAAGCTAAATTACAAAGTAATGAAGAATTAGAAAAAGAGGGGGAGGGAAATGAAAAAGAAACTAAGGAGATTAATGGAAATGATGATTTGGCTTTGAAACCTTCTACTACAAGTACTAAAGATGTTCCTGTAAGTATAAAGAAAAGAAAGGTTTAATGTATATAGATATGTATTATAATCAATGTATAAAGTTAATTAAGAGAGTTTTAAGTGTAGATCGCAATTGAATTTGCTTTTGTATTTGCTTGATAAAGATGCCAAGTATTTACAATTCAAGTAGAGTTCAATTGTCGTAGTCATTCAATTCATTAGTAATTATTGGTGTTATTCACTTATAAGTCGATTTAATTAATGGTTCCATTCTGACTTCTCTTTAAATTTTCAATTGAACTAAGACCTCTACTACTAAATGTAGAGTACATTTTCAAAGAATATCATTTAATTCTTATTCGCACATTATAGAATTTACATAAATGACTGAACTTGTATAGTAGGTATGTTTTCTTTTTAGTGTTTATGCAAAATACATTGATGGTTTAAATTGATTTTTATATTTTCTGGAGAAGATAATAATTTAATGAGTTTTAGAGATGCTTTTCAGAAATATATAGATACTCCAGACAAGTATCCGGATATCTTGTTTTACGATGACAATATCATTATCCTTAAAGATTTGTTTCCCAAATCATTGCGCCATTACTTGGTTATACCCCGTCATAAACAAGTCACTCATCAACACCCTTTGGACGTGTTCCAGCAAGATTATGACCAGTTTACAGGTCAGGAGTTGTATGTCCAGTTGAAAACGTATACCGAGAAAGCTAAACAGTTGATTATACAAGATTTGCTGGGAATCTTGGGCGATTCCCCTGATGATGTATTGAATATAACCAAACTTCAATATTTCATTAGAGTTGGAATCCATTCAGTACCTTCTTTGAATAATCTACATATCCACGTAATCACCCAGGATTTCCATTCGCCCAGAATGAAAAATAAGAAACATTACAATTCTTTTACTACCCCGTTCTTTGTCGATTTCAAGAATTTGAAACCAAAAATACGTCAAGAAAGTTTTGATTCACAAGCCACCGACGAGTCAGATGATTCAGTAGATATGGAAGCTTTGATCAAAAATACCCCGTTGATTTGTCGATATTGTGGCAAAAATTTCCATAATAAATTTCAAAATTTGAAAAAACATTTAGAGTTGGAATTTGAAAACAAGTTCAAAGAATTTAACGTTGATTTGACGAAATTGACTCCCAATGGTGTAGAATAATGAATGTGGAGCATTTGAAGTAATTGGAGATATGCAAAGCCAGAAAATTCAACGCATAATCAATTGAAATTACTTCGATTTTCCTCTTAGTTAAGTCTGAATGATAGTATACTAAAACTGAAGAGAAATTTCCAGCTCCAATTTGTTATAAAAGCATATATTGGGCCCACTTTATTAAGGTAGTTAGTTACTAGACATTTAAAAATATGTATGATTACCACTTTGGGTTCACGTTAAAAATGATCCAACAGCTTTAGTATAAACTCTCATAACCATGTAACAATCATAGGATTAACTAAACGAAACATTTAATATACAAAGATCGTATAATACTTCCCCAGTTTGCCCCATATTTTTATACGATAATTATTTTAAACTAAGCAAATCTCCATCTTTCAAGACGCTAGAAATACTTTCAGAACAAGAAAATAATGCTAAATAGTCTAACCAGTTTTATTTATAAATGATTTCATCATATAGCTAACCACTCAATTACAATAAGCTTTTTATGTTCTTATACTCTCTTCTTGTTTGCTTTTGATCTAGCATTTATAAGTTAGTAAAATTAACAATGATAATAATAATGCAAAATATAATACGAAAATGACATCAGAGAATGAAAGTTCAACTTGATTTTATACAATGTTGAATAGTTTAAGTACTACACCACAATTAAAGAGAAGCTTGATTAATAGAGAACAAATAACGAAACTATAAAATATCTAAATGATTCAAGTATAGTAAAGTTTACGAATATATCGATATATTATTATTTGCTTTCATATGTTCCCCATGATGAGCATAGCCTGATTCGAGATTATGTTTCAACATGTAATCGCTAAAAACTTCTTAACCAGAGAGGCGCTTTTATTGTCAAACCACATTTCGCCTAATAATAAAGATAAGGCGACATTGCTCCAGCGTGATTTAAAGGAACATCTGGAAAAATGCAAGAGCCGAACGGCACCCACAAATAAGCACGCCAGATCTTGACGTGTACCTGATTCGACCCAAAGATCTAATTGTTGGTATCGAGAAGTTGGAAACAATGGAAACTTGACATGATTGGTTACCCAAACCCCCACCTCCCCACTGGCCGTTTGCAGAGTCAGCCCAATTACGTACGACAAAATTCCGTCAAATTTTCCGCATGTCATATTGCCGGAGCCGGAAAAACTTGCAGCAAGTGAAATATGCATTTGCTGACAAAGCTTTTGGGGGATGATTGAAATCCGACACAGGCCAAGATTTAGTGGACTTAAGGCCAATTCTTGCTATTCTGCAATGACTTAATACGCTCGCCAAGACAAAATCGGATAATTACAGTTAAGCCAACTTGCAATGGCTCTTAATGTTGAATTAAGTCCAAATTTGACTTTTACCCCGATGTAATAATTATATGATTGGCCAAGATATACTATTGGGTCTTCTTTATTCGATAAGGAATGCGTTACAAATTGTTAGTATAACCTTAAATGTGAGTTAATTATATTTTTTCGAAAGGCTGACGATGTCCCCTCATAGAAATTATGCTGACTACTAAAAGAAAAAAATATGGATAAGCCAATAAAACGATTCTATTGTTGAGAAATAGCACTATTGTTTTGCTCGAACATGGTGTAAAAATATATACCAGAATTATAATATGGTAATTTACAGATCGTCTACCTGGGACTGACGAATGAGACCATTTCGAACAAAAAATACCCAGCAACCTGCCCGAAAGAACTAATTCCACTAATTCCATAACCTAATTATTTTTTCATAATATGTGGGTCCCCCAAAATATTTCTTAAAAATAATTCCCCCACTGGGAAACGACATAAAAGAAATGTCTCTATCACAATTGAAAACTTAACATGGTTGAATACAACCAACACATCGAATTGATGTGGATAGGATTCTTGCTATCAATCTAATTCACTGGGTGAACTCATCGTGATCCAAATAGGCTAAAATTAATATTGTTTTCTCTGACGATTATTTTCTTTAACCTATGGAGTTGACGCATTATCTAGGCCCCCACAGAGCCATAAAAATAAAAATTTTAATGGATGCAAAAATTCTTAAACCAACACGCTGTCGGGGATATAAATACTGAGATTATCCATGATTGTAAATAATTCAATATTAATCATTAACAATGACTATTCTAACTGATCCAAAAACAGTTGAATCTGACTCTTTTGAAATCAAAGAAAAAGGCGATGATTTAGAAGATCAACAATATAATAAATTGGATGCTAAAAATGAAGTATACTATGATATTCAAAAGGAAATGGTAGAAATTGAAGCTGAAGGTGCTCAAGCTGATGCTGATAGACCTTTATGGCAAAAAATGTTCATCTTACCTTTATCTCCACAACATATGGTATGGATGTTAGGTGGGTTTGCTTCGGCCGCCGGTCTTTTGTCTGGTTTAGATCAATCCGTTATTTCTGGTGCCTCCATTGGTATGAAAGAAATGTTGGGTGTTACCGAAAAACAAATGTCCTTAGTTTCGTCGTTGATGCCTTTGGGTGCCGTGGCTGGTTCCATGATGATGACACCTTTATCGGAGTATTTTGGACGTAAGTGGGCGATTATTGTTTCTTGTATTTGGTATACTGTTGGTGCCATTTTATGTGCTGCCGCTCAAGATCACAATTTGTTATATGCTGGTAGATTTATGTTAGGTGTTGGTGTCGGTATTGAAGGTGGTTGTGTCTCGGTTTACTTGGCTGAATCTGTTCCACCTCATGTAAGAGGTAACATTGTTTCCATGTATCAAATGAATATTGCTCTTGGAGAGGTTTTGGGTTTTGTTGTTTGTGCCATGTTTTTCCATGTCCATGGTGGATGGAGATATATGGTCGGCTCTTCTTTGGTTTTCTCCACCGCTTTATTGATTGGAATGTTATATTTGCCTGAATCTCCCCGTTATCTTGTTTTCAAAGGTAAAACTGGACAGGCATATAATGTTTGGAAACGTTTAAGAGATTGCAGTTTGGAAGAAAATAAATTAGAATTTATTGAAATGAAACATGCTGCAATTCGTGAACGTGAATTCAGAAAGGAAGAATCAACAATTAAAATTGCCATTGACTTATTCACTATTCCTAGAAATCGTCGTGCTTTAGTGTACTCCATTATTATGGTTTCTTTGGGTCAATTAACCGGTGTCAACGCTGTTATGTACTACATGTCCAGTATGATGGCCAGGTTAGGTTTCAATGAAGAAAAATCAGTTTATCTTTCTCTTGTTGGTGGTGGATCATTGCTTCTTGGTTCGATTCCCGGTATTATGTATATGGATAAATTTGGTAGAAGAAAATTCGCCCAACTTATTCTTGGATTTTCAGTTGGTTTGATTTTCGTTGTTATCGGTTATTCGGTTGTCGATACGAATCAAAGCGTGGGTATTGGTCTTTATTTCACCGGTATTGTTTTGTATATGGGTTTCTTCGGTTGTTACGCCTGTTTGACATGGGTTATTCCAGCTGAATCATTTGCCATTGCCACGAGATCTATCGGTATGACTATCTGTTCTTCATTCTTATATCTTTGGGCTTTCACGGTTACTTATAATTTCACCGGTATGGCCGATGCCTTCACTTATCAAGGTTTATGTGGGTTCTATTTAGGAATTGGTGTTGTCGGTTTAATTTATCAAATCTTATTCATGCCAGAAACTAAAAACAAGACTTTGGAAGAAATTGATGATCTTTTCTCTCAATCTGCTTTCACTCTTGCAAGATACAATCTTAGTAACTTGAAGAAAGGTATTATCTAAGCTTACCACTTTTTCAATTCAATATTAACACTCATTTACTGAGTTCACTGGTCTTTAGTTATAAAATATCTGATTAATATAAATTAAATAAATAATACGTGTAAAATGTCACGAGTAGTATGAAACGTTATTCAGAATGTATTTGACTATTTAAACTTAGTGGAGCTAATCATATTCCATAGAAATCCATTGTCATTTATGGTTGCAAAAACTCATTATTTTTTGTGCCGGGTAAATTAATTGTTCAAAATAGGTTAAGAAAAAATTTCATTGACTTAAATTCTTTAATTCTCTACTTCTTCCAAGCAATTGTCTATAGAAAATATCTCAAATATACATCTATTTGTGTTTTGAAATGTAGAATCGTACTATGTACATTTTGGGATTTATCACCATTTTGAATCAATTTCATATCTCAGTGGTAAACGATATCCCGTATATAAAATCAAGACATCTGCAGAAGGGTAAATACTCTTTGCTTCTAAGTATTAATCCTTTTGATGATGTTTTACAAACTCTTGCACTCTTAAACCTGCTGATTATTTAAGAATTGATAGATTGTAGGACCAAGTTCACGTTGATCGAAATCTCCCCCAGTTTGATTATTTGGGATCACACATTTTGAATTGAAATCACAATACTTACATTTACCTAAGTCTGTTGTTGCATCAGGATCTCTTTTGCCAGTCCAGAACGTGCTTGCTGTGGATAATTGTTTGGTTAGTTCCTCTTCATCATAATGGTACATACTAGTGTGGAAACATTCGTCGGTCCTGTTATTATGGTACTCAACTGTAGTGATATCGCTAAGCAATCCAGAGGTTAATTGGTAAAACTGATTACCTCTAGCGGCAAAGTATCGTAAAGTTGGCGGCGTTTTCCATTCTTTCAATAAATCATCTGTGAACAAACTGTTATAATCATAGTCATCCTTCAAATCATCCATCAAGTTGGCTTCTTCGTCATCAAAATAATCTTTTAGGTTATAATAATGATCTAGTGGTTTATAATCATCAAATGGTTTAAACCCGATTTCGGTACCATTGGCTAACTTGATAAAATCTTGAAACAAAATTTCTGGGAATTTCCGTAACATTTTCACAAGAGTAGAGTAGTTGATTGGTTTGTCAACATCAATGCCTCTTTGTCTTGCATTTTCAAGAAGACTGTAATAAGCGAAATTCTCTTGATTATTTTCATCACTCAATAAGCCAAGCATTTTACGATAGTAAAAAGTTTGGTATTGAGCTGCTTCAAGTACTGATGTTTGCAGAGGGATGCTGTTCGTACTTCTAGTTTTAACATCAGTAGTAATGATTCTAAATTGAGTATCTTTAATTATTTCGGGAATCTCGTTAAAGAATAATGATAAATCTATTATATGATGGTCATTTATGTAGTGTTTGGATCCATATTGTAGGTGAAGATTAATACTCTCGATTAAATCAATATTTTCACCATCAGTTGGATCAACTAATTGAAAATGATCAACTACACCACTAATTAATGTGTTTTGTTCGCTGGTGTTGGGATTTGCATCAATTTCAGTAACAAACTCACCATTAGATAAATTGATATATCCATGTACCAACACTTCACGAGCTTCTGACGTTGTGAACAAGTTAAACAACCGTGACATGACTGACTGGGCCCACTCCATGGCCAATTTACTTTCTGCTGTATTACCATAAGCATTTATTTTGAACTGCCTCAAGCGTTCAGCTTCAAGCTGCTTTTGTGCTGGGTCTTCAATTAATTCCATCAGCTTTTCTGTTTCCTCCATCTTCTTTTCAACTTTCTGATCCAATGTCAATGATAACTCAGCAGTATCGATAACTTTATGGGTCTTTTCCTCCAAGTTTACGTGTAATTTCGAACCTTTAGTCATGGCTCTAGATTTCTTAAACACAGATTCGCCATATACTGAATAATATTCGCGTAGTTCACACCATCCATGAGTTAACAATTTGGTTACAGATAATCTTGGACTTGTGATGTATGATTTTTCTTGATTATAAGTCGAATGGAATTTGTAGGGAGTAGTATTTATTGGAGACTTTGTGGGTAGATAGTTTTTGGGGTGTAGATGCCAATGTTTATAGATATTCTTCAAAGATTGATTCGGTAAATATTGATCAACTGAAAGCTCTTTAGTACCATCGTCCCCAGGTATAGGCAACACGAATTTTTTCAACAACCGTCTCCCCTTCTCGATATCTGTCTTAGTAGACTTGAACCTACGTATTTCATATTTCAACACCATCAATATCCTCTATTTCATTCCTGCTAACAAAATCTGGTGTATTTTCAATGCGCTACTTCAGAATTTCATATAATCTATCACAAATGTAATACATAATATTAGATAAGAATCTATATACAGTATATATTCTAATAGAATACTATCTATATATATCCTCTACTATTAGAATATTAACTACCTTAACTCATTTATTAATTTTGCTCAAATATATTTGTAATTCTAATATTCATAGAATAGATAATATATATAGAAAATTAGGCAGTCTAAACTCTAATCTACTTTAGTTGAAATATACTCGTGTATTATGTTCTTGCGATAGTATATATAATGGTATTAATGATTATGAAACGTTATTAATACATATAAAGAATGTTTGAAAATCCTATATCAAATCTAATCAATAGAAATGATTGTGTCGGTTTGTCCGCTGGACTAACAGTAGCTATATGAGAAGCTTGGGTGGAATCTTGGATAATATCGTAATGAATGTATCTCTGAGCTAGTCAGCGTCGTGTTATCAATAACTTTTTATCAGCAGCTTGATCTATAATCTATGGTATGAGGTTGCTTCGCAACGTTGCTTCGCTTAGTGAATCCCCCGTTTCATCTTCAAACTGTCTCTTTTCTTTTCATTTAACGTATAAATGCCAGCATTAATTTTGTCTACTAAATCTTCTTTAGTAGGACTTGAATTATTAGAATGGACCGAAGGGAAACCGTTGGTGAAGTATGATTCGTCAGATGATGCTGACATGAATGGCGAGTCCAATGAGTCTAAGTTGCGATTCATAGTATTACCATTTAACGCGTTTAACGCGTCAGCGTTAGCATGGTCGGTATTTATCGTCAACGGTATTTTCTGATGGGTATTATTATTGGAAGTAGCACCAGGAGGCGGGAAGTTCTGAAAGAAATGGAAATCATCGTAATCATTGTAGCGTTCTAAGTTATCTGGAGGAGTGTATTGTATACTTGATTTTTGTGACGAAGGAGGGGTTTGATAATCAAAAGACGATTGGGAAGATTGGGCGGAGTGGCTCGATTTAGGGACGAATTCCAGGAAACTGGGACCCATTTGGTGTCTCTGCTCAGAAGGTGCCGACCTTTGGTGGGTGGAGTTATCGGAGTTTGATCGTTCACGCGGGTATTCAACCGATTGTGAAGATGTGGCAGATCTATTAATAAAACTTTGAGGGACGAAATCCTGTAACGATTCTGTCGAAGCCATGTGTTGCGGTTTTATGTTGGCTAAATTACCAATATGCAACCATGAGTTTGAGTACAGGTTATTTCTAGTCAATGAATGTTTGCGTAAATTAACCGACGAGTTCCCAAGGGAACTCTTATCTTTATCATTTTTAGAATAATTATTAATATTCAACTCATTTAAAGATAAATTGGAGATGGAAGTCTGTCTGAATTGATTATTAATGACCGAGCCAGAAGAATTTAAACTTATGGATGTCTCGTTGCTCGCAACATTATTACATAAGTCAAGTAATCTTCTTCTAATCAATTGTAGGAAAATGGGATAATACGATTGGTTTTTACCATAAGTACTAATCAAACTATTATGGTCATACAAGACATTTGAAGTTTGCAGCATTACATTCATAGTTTCGTTAGCGACTTTACTAACTAAACCCGACGGAGGAATATTACCAGCAAAAGGAGTAGTAGTAGGTAAACTTAAAATATTGGAATATATTGATAAAAGCAACTGATCAAAATTCTGAGTAAAATTGATAGTATAATGTCTTGAACTTTCTCCTTCCATTAAAACATCATCTGACTCGTTGCATTGAGGATGGTTATAAATAGGATGAGGATTGAAATAGGATGTTGTAGGGGTTGACATTGTCTGTTCCACCGGAGTGTTAGGCAAGTCAGTCATACTGCCGTTTAAACTGTTTAACTTCAAAGTCAACTTCTTATTAAGCATCATAAGTAAAAAGAAAGAGAAGATTAAATATATTAGGTAGGTAATATATTATCGCGTTAATTAAATCCAGCAAATTGAGATTTAACTCCTTTGGGTGAAATTGAAATTTAAATCTTCCTACATGAAACAAAAAAAAAATAATAATATATTCAACAAAGGAAACTTTCATAAACGACATTTGACAAAAGAACGACAATAGTTTTCACACGAAGAACTCAAACACATGTAAGAGAGATATGGCGTATGAGCAGAGTTAGTAGAACCCTTTTCTTTTACAAACGATTACTATTTTTTTACTACACTACAATTCTACTTTGTATTTTGTTAATTACTCTTTCGTTTATTAAGTTTCATATAGCCTACGCATAGCTAAAACCTAGTTATTATGTCCATGCACTCTCCTTACAGCTGCAAGATACCTCCTACTACTTGTCTGTAACATCAATAATTCTATAACTGATCTTGCATAGAATCAAACATTGGATCAAACATTGTCTGCCAAAACCTAATCAATAAACTCAAAAAAGACAATATTCATTGTTTATAATGCTATGCGACTTTCGGCACAATCGTATTTGTGTCCACATCTATTTGTACCAGGAATTGTTATCTAAAAATATTGATAAACTTATTTTTATCGTGCAAGGTATATCACCCATAGATTGTTTTGTATCACATAATTAACAATATTTCACATCTTAACATACATACTCAATATTTTCATATCAAATTGAAACAAAAAAATACGTTATTTAGGCTATGCTGCAAATTATTTCATCTGTACCAATTTAATCAATATTATTGAGATTAACGGAAATGTATAAAATAATTTATAACACAAAATTGGTAAGGATTGAAAGGCGAATTTTATATCGTATTGTTGTCGAGTTTTTTTTTTCAAATTGTGGTATTTTTTCATGAAGATCTTTTATGGAAAGTACCACCTTCGCATCTGGTATAACGTTTCCCCACCAACCGTACACTTATTTTGTTTCAGAATCCTGATCTCCATATTTTGGTGGTTGCAAATATTTGCACTCACGCGATTCACTTGGTGACAATTTGGTTTTGCAACCTGTTACACTAAATCGGGTAATTGAACTCTTGAATAGGAGTGCCTTGAAGAGAAGTGGCCTCGAATATGAGTGGCCTGGAATAGGAGTCATCACACAAAATTGAAGGTTTTCGTAAAGTGAACACATTCACATGGATGTGAAACTTCGTATCTCAACATTATGTTCATTTTATGATTCTTTGACATCATTGTTTGCTTCCTCATTAACATGTGAGTCAGTTTTCGACTTTTCCTCAAGTTCGACGTGAGTATCCGTTGTAGACTCTTCGTGCAAGTTTGTCGACGCATCAGCTGTTTTATTTTCATCTTGATCAATAATCATTTCCAGATTAGTAGACGCTTCTTCATCGACTATATTTTCATTGGCAATTTTTATACCTTCGTCAGCGTCACCTTGGGTCTCATTATCAATCTCCATGCCCACATCAAGCACGTTTGCTTCAACATTTTTTTCGGTATTTTCTTCGACATTATCATTAGCATTATCATTTTCATTCTCTTCTTGTTCATTTGCATATTCTTCCTGTTCTTTATGTTCTACAAAAGTATCGAAATCGATATCCTGTAACAACTCCGGACTATACTTCAAATTATAAGGCAAAATTTTAATCAATTCGTCTGAAGGTTTGATATTTTCCGTGTCGTCATCGTCATCTGAGTCGATATTCAACACAAGATAATCATTTTTGTTGTTATTATATTGATCCTGGTCCAATTTATCTTTATTTTTATTATTGGGATGGAATTTCAAATTATTTTCGAATTTTTGGTATTCCGATTGTAAGGCAGTATTCCAAAACTTCAAGTTGTGGCCCAACTTTAGGTCTTTCTCAATCAAGTAATTCAACCATTGGAGTTTATCATTTTCGGTGATGATATTATCATCTTCTTCGTCATTCTCAACATTAGCATTCCCATCATTCAATTTCAATTGATTGTAAAACTCTTGCTTTTCTTTATACTTCCGTTTCTTCTTTTCTTGGTCGGTTTCCCCATCATTTAAATCTAATCTTCTTTTTTCAATCAAGTTTGATACTAAACTAGGGGGTAGTTCATTTAGTTTCCTTGATATTTCAGCTGAATTCGAATACTTAATCCAATTAACGAAAGATTGTAATGATTTTGTATTATAATTATGCGATTCTTTGTCATTTACTTTGATGAAATTTCGCGGTATTATGGAACCAGACATGATTAGACCTTGGGTTAGATCAGGGAGTTCAACCAAATTGCTTTGGTTTCGTAATTGACTACATTTCATACACTCTTGCACCAATTTATCAAAGTATTTGATATATAAATCAGTGATTATATTCAATGTCGAGGGCTTACATTTATCAAACCCACTAGCCTTCAAGATCTGGGATATGGATACCCGTAGCAAAGCAAAATGAAACGAATCGTCCATTAAAATATCGTATGAAATGTATGTAATAGTTTCACGAAAACAAGCTTTCCTGCTTGTAGTGTTTTTCATTATGCGACATATTCAAAAACGACATGCGACATTACAAATATACTACACTCCATTCTACATCAAATACCTATCATTATTTATTGTACATATTTTTAATTCTAGTATCAACAGTGGATATAAAAATATATGAGCTCTATTTATATCCCCATGAATGAATTTGAAAATCTTCAAATCTTTGATTTGAATCATTAATCTGAAATTGAATGCTACGATTCATCTGTTGTCACAGATGATTACAACCCTTGTTGTAATCTTTCACCCAATTTCTTACTAGCAAAAGACAATGCATTCCATACCCCCTTTTCAGAAATATCGATATTTTTCAAATTAATATCCATGCTTGCAGCTGGAGCGTTTGTAACACGCGATACTATAATAGCAGGATCAATTTCTATAATAATACCATCATCGATGGTTTCATCTATAGCCAAAGTGACCAAGTCGTATTTTTCCAAAATAGTTGATTTATCAACTGAGTTTTCCAATAAGATAGTTAAAGCTTCAAACAAGTTAGTCAATACTGAATAGACTAAAGATTCGTTTTCATTTAATTTGGCAACAACCACAATTAAACAATCGTTAGATTGTTTATATGTAATTAAGTGATTATCATATAATATTATATCTTGATTAACTTTATGTATTTTCGAGAACAATTGTGATTCAAACTTCAATTGTTGTTGATTAGTTGCGAATTGGTTATCAGTTCCTTTAGTTTGTTGACTATTTTCATAATAATTGGCGAAAAGTCTGTTTCCTTCATTATCTAGTATTAACACTGCTGTTATAGTGTATAAGGAGATATTTAACGACATGGCGTGAGGTTGATTGATTGTTGTAGAATTGAAATTTTATTGTCCACCGTGGTTTTTTAGACGTTTCTAAAATGCAGGAAATGGAACTGGCGCTACCATAAATCAACATTTATATATGGGTAGACATTCAATTACACACAATGATTATAGTAGATATATTATATTATGTTATCTTATGACAGGAATTAAAATATGTAAAATAAAGTAGAATCAATATAGAATTTAATTATTTATATTTCAAACAATACTTTTAATATATTGTTGAACAGTTTTATGAAATTGATTATTGATGAAGAATGCAGAGTCATCAGCACCGACATCGATATTACGCCAGCCAAGAATGAAATTGATAATAAGAGCAAACATCAACCCAAATGCAACAACCAATGGACCAACAACATCATCTAAATGTTTGGCTCCTCTTTCTAAAATAATGTTTCTTCTCTTCATAAATATATAGTAACCCCAAAGACCGGAGAATATAGTTAACCCAAAGTAGAAGTAGGCCATATAGGTTGAAATGTCAGCAAAATTGGAATGTTGGGCAGAATTATAAATAATAAATGTTAATGATGATAATAAGGTAGTAACATGTAACCATCTGTTAAATGTTCTTTCATTAGCCAACCATACTTTAGCTTCGACTTTAATAGGACCAGCATTCTTAATCCAGGATTCTGGTCTAACAACCCCAGCAGGTAATTCGACTTCTTCAACTTCTGAATCAACATCCATCAATTTCGAAAATTGGGAAGGTAAACTGAAAATCTTGGAGAATGGACTTCTATTATCATCTTCTTCTTCTTCTTCATCGTCATCTTCATCAGAACTGGATTCGTCCGCAGTTTGACTTTGTATTAATAATTGTTGTCGCTCAGCAGCAATTTCAGCCAATTCTTCCAAATCTTCGTCAGCCTCTTCAATTTTAGATGGTCTGTCTTTGGAACCTGAACCAGGGTTATCTAACATTACTGACCCAGAGAAACTAGATGACCTTGGTTGGAAATTGTTGGCATTTGACACCATCGATTTGAATTTAGATAAATTATCTTCGACGGTTAAGTTAGTATCAATATCGACATTCGAGTTCTTGGAACTTTTTTGTTTGACCATATTTTCAGGATTGAATGATAAGTCATTTTCTAATTCGTTGAACCAAAGCGGGATATTGTCCAACTTATCATCTTCGACGAATAAAGCTGCCACACCATGGATAAATTTCGAGAAATTAGGAATTTCCTTGATCAAATTTGATGAATAAATTAATTCATTAATCCATTGTAAATTCTTCAAGTTTTTAACTGATGATTTTTTGATTTTGATTTCCATGGTGGAATAAGGGAATTTCGAAAACTCACCCTTTCTTAAATATTGCAATGGTTTGGAGTTTTCAGAATCAATATCCAAACGATGCCATTGTTGGGGATCTCTGATTGGCAATTGCGAATCGAACGAATCCTCCCTGATAAAACTTATATCAGAATCAATAACAATTCTAACTTTATCATCACCAGGGATTTGGAAAGCAGTACGTTTATAGATCGTTCTCAAGATTGGTTGTAAGTTAAATTCTTTTTCGAAATTTTGAATACCTTCAACTTGTTTCAAATCGTTAATTTTAATTAATTTTTGGGGGATTTTCTTTTCAATAACAAATTGATTAATATATTTTTGTCTCAATTCGATTTTATCTTCGACAGAAAAATTGGCATTTTGGTCAAATTGTTTCTTTTCCATGGTAATCTTTGGTTTATCTTTTAATTTCCCAATCCATTTGATTCTAAGGGTTGAGGAATTATTAATCTTGGTCAATTTATTATTGTACAATTCAAAGTGATCGTTATCGAAATAAAGACAATTGATGGTTTGATCGTTGGTGGTAGGAGTAGCACTTGCAGAATCTGCTTCATCGTCATCCTCGTCATCATCATCGTCATCACTGTTACGTTTATTATAAATCAACACAGGTAAATGTCTCAAGATTGTTGTTTTGACTTCCATCAAATTATCAGGATGAACCCAGAATTTGAAAGATTGAAATTCTCCGACAGATGGATCATTGAAACTGGATAATTTGGTTAATGATTCATTGACGTTATAATTTTCTCTTAAAAATTGAAATAAAGTACCAATTTTGTAAACCAAAGGAGAATAATCTTCCGAATGAAATGGTAAATTCTTCAATCTAACATTTAACAATGGCTTGACGGAATAATTGCTATGTAATCTGTCATGTTTTTTGACGATTTTGGTGAAACCAGTGTAATTGATTCTTTGGAAATGTTCCAATTCTTGAGCTTGACTTAACAATTCATCCAATTCGACGGTGAACTGGTCAACATCAAACTTATCAGTCGATTCAGTCTTCTTTTGAAGTAAATTCAATTGGTAATTCAATTCGTCGAATTTTTTCAATTGGAAACCATATACTTTTTCCAAATCCAAATCCAAAGCTTCAACAAAATTCAGTTCATCTTTGTCAGACCAATTGTTTTGTAATATGACTCCTTCTTTTAATAATTTCTTTAAATTATTATAATTTAAGTAATAATCCTTCCATGGGGGATAGATTTCATTATCTAGTTTTGTAGCAAACAACATTTTAGTTTGGTTGATTGAACTAGATGGAGGTTGAGCCATGATAAAATCAGAATTTCCAAACAATTAAATATGTAACAAAAATGCCATCGATTGTTCCATTGGCAGAAATTAGCCAATTTGAACGGAGTGATATATGCAGGAAATATATACCACGTGGAATTAATTAATCGTAAAAAATACTATAAATACGACAAACCAATTGGAATAGGTTGGCATCGCTAGATCTAATGAAGAATCTCTTACCATGGATGTTAATACTTAAACTACATAACTTCTGACGTATTAACAATTATTATCAGAAAAATATATATGTAGATATAGTCTTGAGATTGTGAAAAAAAATTGCAGTATTGTTCTGGTGTAAGTACAGAGTGGTACTAGGTTTACTATGGTAACAATAATTAGTAGAACAGAGTAAAATTCACACCAACAATAATGTTTCATCAGATGTAACCTATTTGTTAAAGTTAAAAACAATGGTAGAGTTTTGTGGTATAATGCGAGGACAGGAAATTAGGTGAGATGGGATCGTGTGATATTTAATCAATCGTTCCATTCCTATAAATATATCTTTGACTTCATTTCTTCTTGTTGATTGAAATGCTTTTTTTTTCATGCATCTCGTACATATATTATTATTTAGATAACATCATTCTTAATTTATGTTACTCCGACAACTGTGAAGTTTTTTATCGCCGTATATGGCAGGTATGCTCATCTTCGCTTACCCTTGCTATATTGGTATTGTCAGTTCTTTTCATTTATGTTCGTTCAGTCATTACGCATTAACCTTTTTGCAACCACATTATTTTCTCAATACAATTTGTTCGTTTATGTATAATTGACTGGGATAATTTATACGGTCTCGTAATTGATAATTATTGATTTACCAAGATTTATGTCGATAGGTAAGATCGTATTATCATTTGCTAGACTTGAGTCCGTTTGATAGGCCCAAATTATGGTAAACTAATGCTTAGTATTTAGTCATAGTTAAGTGCACGACGAATTGAAGCTCAATTTCAAATTTAGGGTGATAGTTGGATTCATTCTTAGTCTCCAAAATTTAGTTAGTTAATACAAGTTATAATTGTATACCTTATAGATCTAATACATTATTATTTACGGTGTTCTTGCGTAGTTGCGTATATTTTTTATCCCATACTAAATACTATTTTATATACGATTTATTCGATAGCCATTTCGACGGCAGCGGCACTCCAATATTTACCATTCATAACGTCTTCTTTTATGCAGCTCAAATTTGTCTCCCATTTCAACGGCAGCGGATCCCCAATCTTCACCCTTTTTATACATTGATCCTTCAATCAACCCTGCTTTCTCTCCACATTGCCCTTCCGTTAATGTCAACATTCCAAAAATGACGGGTTTATGCAAACGAAAACTCAATTCCATCAATTGGTGTGTAATAGAATTATATAGAGACTCAGGCATATCTGACCCTTTGATTGTAACCCCGATTGAAATAACTGCATCCAATCGCTTTGGGCGACATCCGCTATCAAATATGTTAGTACCATAAGGTAATTCACAAGGACCGGCAACTGAGTCAATAAAAATATTCTCTGGCTTGACGCCTAAGCTTAATAATCTGTCTTTAGCACCTTTGACCAAAATATCAACAATCCTTTTATTCTGTCGGGCATGAACAATCCCAATTCTTATATTGGGATGGTGCTTTAGAACTATTTCTCTCAATTCTTCAACTGACATTTTACCTCTACCCTTGTACTTCTTAGAAAAAAAGTGAATATCTCTACTGTTTATCAAATATCAGGAATTTGAAAACTTTATCATAAACACATTTTCTCGAAGGAAAGTATTGCAAAACAGGTGCTAGTACTTACCCAGTTCAAAAGAATTTTTGATATGGGTTTTTCCATTAATGATCCCCAAAACTGTGCGGGATCATGGTTTCAAAGATGGTTAGTTTGAAACCGATTATTATTAGATCTACAATCCGTACTAATACTATTTTTTATATTAGTAAATTTTATAGCCATTTCGGCAGCATCGGCATTCCAAATTTCAAGATTTTCTTCTATTGACAGTAAATTTGGTACACATTTCGACGGCATTGGTACCCCAATATTCACCATACATATACATTGATCCTTCGACCATACCTGCTTCTTGTGCTTGCCCTTCCGTTAAATTCAAAATTCCAAAAATGATTGGCATCTTCAAATGAATGCTCAATTTCATCAATTCGCTAGTTATAGAATTACAAATATACTCGTAATTCATAGTCGTCCCCTTGATTAAGACCCCAATTGGAATTATTGCATCCAATTGATTGTATCTCCTACATTCATCATAAAATAATTGAGTACTGTAAGATAATTCAAAAGGACCGGGAACTGATTGGATAATAATATTCTATTGCTTGACCCCTAAGTTTAACAATCTTTCTGTAGCACCTTTGACCAAAATATCAACAATGGTATTATTCTCTCGGGCATGTAGAATCCCAATTCTTAAACTGGGACGGAGGTTTAAAACTACTTCTTTCAATACATTAACTTCCATGATGTTCACCAGTACAATTGTTAGAAAACATAAAACTAACAACTTACTAATCCTTCTTAGTTTCAGTGTCTCGCCTACTCTATATTATCTTCTCAGTGCCCTCGTTTATATATTTAATTACTTCACACTGTAGATCACCCCTTAACGCCGCGTCTTGAATATTCCAGAAATCCTTATGTATAAATCAGCCCAAACTTTATCTATTCTGACTTTTTACATCTCCCCTAATACGCTTTACAAGAATTTCTTTTGTTGTTCTTCGGTGTATATTAGATATAATGTTTACATAACTACAAAAGTCAAAAGTATTTATATAACTTTTTTCTTTTTTCTATGGTGTTTATATAGCTATTTATGCTTTTATACATTTATACATTTAACACCATAAATTCTAGAGAAGGGAACTCAAGAATCTCTCTTTTTGGCTACATAATTGTATGTATTATAGATTTAATATTCACTCTTATTTTAAGGGGTATTTGTATTCTGCCTATTTACGATCTTTAATGCCATACCAAATACTATTTTATATACTATGTAAATTTGGTAGCTCCTTTGACGGCAGCGTAACCCCACCTTTCACCCTGATTATACATTGATTCTTCAATCAACCCTGATTTTTCTCCACATTCCGCCTCTGTTAAAGTCAAAATACCAAAAATGACTGGTTTACCAAGTCGAACACTTGATCGCATTAACCGGGTAGTAAGCGTATTACATGTACACTCCTGCCAATCTGCCCCATCGACTATGACCCCAATTGGAATAATTGCATCCAATGGTTTGCTCAACTTGCGATACTTATTGTCGAATAATCCAATAACCATAGATAATTCATGATGACGTGGAATTGACTGGATAATAATATTCTCTTGCTGGACCCCTAAGCTTAATAATCTTTCTGTAGCACCTTTGACCAAAATATCAGCTATGGTTTGATTCTTTCGCGAATATACGATCCCAATTCTTATATTGGGACGCTGGCTTAAAACTATTTCTCTCAAATCTTCAACTGTCATTTTACTATTACTCTGATATCCCAAGAAGAAAGGTGAATTTATCAAATATTATTAATTGTTTCATGAAAATTCGAAATTTTATAGGAAGCACATTTGCTCACAAGGAAGGTATTGCAAAATGCACTAGTACTTACCCAGTTTAGAAGAATTGTTGTTAGGGTTTTTTTTCATGAAGTTCCCAATAATGCGCGGGATCATGGATATAAAGGTTAGTTTGAAACTCAAGATACACAGTACACACCTAAGAATAAAAAACTTAAATGGGATCTACCGGTAGGGGTTTCTCGCTTAATGTTTCCCTGAACTCAATATATGGGACCATGAACGCAAGTTTGGTTAGTTAAATACATGATATATACGTTATAGATCGAATCTACCTTTTTTCCTAAGCGGTGTTTTTTGTGGCTCGTATAATTTTATGGTATACTAAATACTTATATACTACATATGTACGATAGCCAATTCTACGGCAGCTTCACCCCAAGCTTTACCCTGATCATACATTGATTTTTCATTCAATGCTGGTTCTCCATACTCCGCTTCTGTTAACTCCAGGACTCCCACAATAAGTGGTTTTCTCAAACCATTAGCTATTTCCTCCAATCCAGCAGTAATAGCTTCAAGATTAGGCTCCTGCCTATCTGACCCTTGAGCTAGGGTGGTAATAGGAAGAACGGAGTCAAAGGGTCTGCCGCTACGGTTGGATTCACTAATAAGTGATTGAGTAGCGGCAACTAAATCTGATGAGTGGAGGCATGATTCAATGAAAGTATTCTCTGATTTGACACCTACTTTTCTTATGGCATCGATTACACCTTGTAAAATAAAAGATGTAGAAGTATGGTCTGTGGTATATACAATCCCAATTCTTAAATTAGGATGCTGGTTTAAAACAATTTCTCTAACTAGGTTGACAGTCATGTTGATTGATTTTCTTCTAATACTTCAAGAAGAAAAGTTTATAGAACTTAAGCGTTTGTCAATTGTGGTTATAAATTAACCGATTTTTAACCTATATCAACATTAGTGAATTGGTTTAATACTCTCATCATAATTTGAATAGCGCAGAAGACTAAATAGCTTAGAAGACTAAATATCGTACTATTTACAGTGATTTGAAATGCAAGCTGGTACTCTTATCCGGTAGTATGTAATTGTTCACTACACTTTTGTTTCGATTTTACCACAATTTGCTATTTAGTTACAATAATCCGAATAGTTGGGTTGAAGAAATTGACAAATTTAATGTGAATGGAGTTTATCTCTTATATATTCATATAAAATAGAGAGAATTGAAGAGTTAACTATGTATCTAATACAAAGCTACTAATATACACCTAAGAAAAAAAAAATACATTTAAACTGGATATCAAAATTTCAAAATTTCTTTCAAGGTAATTTGATGGTTTGATACATGTAAAACAGTTGACTATATCAAGTTGACCTACAAACTAACAATTCAACTACTTGATTTATTTGGTATGGTTAAAAAAAATTGTCTCCATAGAAACTCGCAACAATCTCACTGGAAAAATTCCATTGAATTGATTGATTATCACATATATAAAATACCAATGGATGACAATCCTTTGATAGTGCGAAATCGGTACCAAAGAGAGGTGCAATATGGTGCTAGTGAAAACAATCCTATAATAATAGAAGATGGAGACAGAAAATATGGGCTTTTCCAATTTATCACATCGTTTTACATGACATTGATGTCAATGGTGATGAAATTAAATAGGAACAAGGTTAAAGAGATTGAAGAATCAGATAGTGTAGAAGCTGAAGTTATAGAAGAAAGGAATATTTCGCCACCTCCGTTGTTAACTGACGATTACAATCGAATAAATCCGCCTGAAATCCATGCAAATTCAATATTAATAGATGATGACGAGGAGCTAGAACTGGGATCAGACTCCGAATCTTTTGGGCAGCTATTGAACAAGCTAGTTAAACAAGGTGGTGGTACGCCGAAAAAGCTGAGATCTAGATACGGCACTGATTTATCAATCAGTCAAAATCATATAAATCAATCGGAGTACCAGAGGCACTATGTGCCACAAGTGCCTACACCAACCAAATTAAACCAATCAGTAATCATAAACGACGATCAGTATCGAAGTTCAATTATTAGGTACTATAATCGATACATTCCGCAACCACCCAAATCGTATTCATTTATCGATGACATTATCCCTAACTACCATGTTGATTCGCAGTTTTCAGACAATTACAAGAAGGATCAACTAGATAAAATCAAACAGGTGGAAATAGCCCGCTTGAAATCCAAATCTGTGGTTACACCATTGAATGAAAATCAATTAGCTAAGGTTAAATCTATATGGAATAGCAGTGGAAACAAATTAATTGTGACTAATTTCCAAATTGATATCAAGACAAGCGACTTGCAAACATTAAGTGATGGGAAATGGCTTAATGATAATGTGATTGACTACTATATTAATATGATAATGATGGATAATGCAGCAGCGTTCGGGTGGACTACCCATTTTTATTCTACATTACAATCCAAAGGGTATGCTGGTGTAGCGAGATGGGCTAAACGTAAAAAAGTTAACTTATTTGACAAAAAGATTATTATAGTCCCTATAAACATTCTGAATTACCATTGGGCATTGGCAGTTATTAATAATACTGAAGAAACAATCACTTATTATGATTCTATCGAATCATCAGGAACTAGTAGAGTATTACATGATTTACAAGAATATATGGACCAGGAAGCCAAAAGATTATCAACAAACAAAATAACTTACCAGTTAAACTTCCATGGTAAATCCCCACAACAATCTAACGGATCCGACTGCGGAGTGTTTACTTGTACCAATGCCAAATTGTTGGCAAATAACCAACAATTGAACTATAGTCAGAAAGATATGAAGATGATTAGAAGAAGAATGGTATATGAGATATCAATGAAAACACTACTAGAGTAAACATATAATGATATTAAATTAAGATAGAAATCACAAGAGTGTTGACGTCACATGTCCGGAACTTGCAATAAAGTAACCCGTTTCGGATAAGATATGGTGAGACAGAAATGGAAACATTTTAATAAACGTGACATTATGTATGTATAATAATCAGAATAATAATGAATTATAATAGTAATAGTAATACTAAGACTAATGTATAATACTATTATTTTAATCTGTTTAGATAATATCCTATTTTAGTACTACATTGCTATCTAAATTAAAACTTGCTCTTCTTCTCTGCAGTACCAATCCCAATTGGTCATTTTTATTAAGGAAATTAGCCAGAGTATCCTGCATATGATACAGCCATTATCAGATAAATAAGGAGGCAATAGCGAAGGCAAAGTATATTACACACTTCTTTTAACAAATGTTGCCAACCAGTATTTTAATAGCAGTCGTCTCTTTGCTTGTCGGTGCTGAAGCCAAACCTCATTCTGCCAAATTATCTAAAGTTCCTATTGAAGAAACTTTGGATGCAGCTAAATTTCATGAATACAAGGAAGGCTTGACTAACAAGTACTTGAACACCTTCAATGCTGCTATGGGTAACCCTTCCAGGGATTTCAATTCCATGGGTCAACAAGTCCCCTTTGTGAATTCCCAACATGATGCTCCATTGACTAATTACGTCAATGCTCAATACTTCACTGATATTTCAATTGGGACTCCAGGTCAAGAGTTTAAAGTTATCTTAGATACTGGTTCTTCCAATTTGTGGGTTCCCTCTAAAGATTGTTCCTCTTTGGCCTGTTTCTTGCACTCAAAATACGACCATGATTCATCTTCTTCTTATAAGAAGAATGGTACTGAATTTTCAATTCAATACGGTTCTGGTGCTATGGAAGGGTATGTTTCCCAAGATACTTTAACTATTGGTGACTTGGTTATCCCCAACCAAGATTTCGCTGAAGCTACTTCCGAACCAGGTTTAGCTTTCGCTTTTGGTAAATTCGACGGTATTTTAGGTTTGGCCTACGATACCATATCTGTCAACAAGATCGTTCCTCCATTCTATAATGCCTTGCACCAAGGTTTAGTTGACGAACCTTCTTTTGGTTTCTATTTAGGTGACACCAATAAAGATGAAAACGATGGAGGTTTAGCCACTTTTGGTGGTTATTCCGAATCGAATATCGATGGTAAAATCACCTGGTTGCCAGTTAGAAGAAAGGCTTACTGGGAAGTCAGTTTCGAAGGTATTGGTTTAGGTGACGAATACGCCGAATTGAAAAACACCGGGGCTGCCATTGACACTGGTACCTCTTTGATCACTTTACCATCGAGTTTAGCCGAAATTATCAACACCAAAATTGGCGCTGAAAAGAACTGGTCCGGTCAATATACCATTGATTGTGCAAAGAGAGATGAGTTACCAGACTTGACTCTTAACTTTGCCGGTTACAACTTCACTTTATCTCCATTCGAATATACTTTGGAAGTCAGTGGCTCATGTATCTCTGTTTTCACTCCAATGGATTTCCCTAAACCAATCGGTGACTTGGCTATTATTGGTGATGCATTCTTAAGAAAATACTACAGTATTTATGATTTAAAGAAAGATGCTGTTGGTTTAGCCAAAGCTAAAGCTTAAGTAGTTCAAGCAAAGCGCGACCTACACATCAAGGTTTAATGAAAATCTTATCCTGGGATACATCTTTCCCCTTTGTTTTTAATTCATATCAATTATTAGAATTGATCACTTTTTTATCTGAACAAATTTAAATACCGACAGTATTGTTGGGTATTTTTACCATTTGTGTTTATATATCATATCCTATAAAGTTTTTAATAAAATTTATCTATATAAAACATCAAAAGTCATGTTTTCAATGCTGGATAATCCAAAAATAACAACTTAATGAAAATGTTAATATATATTATTATGCTGCTATTAATAGCAGTACGTAACCTTATTTAATCTCGATATTACATTCCTACAATGACAGCCACATCTCGTCTAAGTATAGTGGGTGCCATGGTTACATTATACGATGGTTTTCCTTTGCCAGCCCACTCGACCGAAAAGGGAAGTCAATTGGCTGCAGAAAAAAGCCGTTTTTTGGTTGTGTGCACAACTTTGCAGCCAAATTTCCAGGCGCTACCAACCAGCACTATAAGTATTACTGTAGACATAGGCAATGTAAGTTTAATCATTCAACATTCTTACCAAAATTTAGACGATATATGTTATGAATCACCTCAGTTACTAAAATCCCACATAAATCATAGTACAAGATCAAATGATTCAAGCAGAACCAGCCAGAATAGGTAAAAAAGATACAAAAACAACCACAATTCCCGAAAATCCATTTCAACTCGAAACCATTGAAATCAATACAAATACTTGGTTGCCATATTTACATAAAACAAACTCAACTGATACCATAAAGTTGCTTACTATGGGGGAACTTAAGCAATCCTACACCAATACCACCCATCGACAACCTACAACCACCGAGAAAGATGCAAGCGATCATAAACCACACAAACCTTCAAATTCAACAGAATATCCCACGAAAGACAAATCTCTATTAAATCAAGTTCCTAAAAGGTTCTCTCAATTTATCGTAGATCAAAAATCTCCTTATCTTGGGAAGGAATTGGATAATTTGTCGATCGAATCTCCCTATTCAAGCGATATGGATTTCATAAGAATGAACAAGAAACCATCTTCTGATAATTATCAAGTTGACGACTCGTTGGGTTCACAAGCTACAATTTTCTCTACTAGAAGAGATCAAGAAATGAAAATGAAGAGGAATAAATCTCTAAAAAGTAATCACACTAAAAATGATAATACCAATACGATCAAATCAAAGAAGCTAAGACGGAAGAAACTGAAAAAGACCAAGAAATTTAATTTACAAAGGAAAAATGCTATAAAAGAGAAAAAAGGTTCAATTTGGTATAGATTAAGGCTTCGTATGAGATCTTTTATGAATAGATTAAAATTCAAATTCACGGCTTCATCAAAACGATCGGCATCTAATACTAATGTTAATCGAAAATTGACTAGGAAGTATCGAGAAAATCCTCGTAATCCTAGTGTTCAGCGAATCTTGAAAGCAAAGATGATTTCGGCCCCAGCTAATAACCCCCAGTTGGGGATGCATCCGGCAGTTCGTGTCCCAAGCATCGATGATGCTGTCTTAGCTAATATACAAATTCAAAAAATTGGCAAAGATAGACAACTTTCTAACTATATTGATCAACAACAAGACGATTACTTGAGAAATGACTCTGGTAATACGGATGCCGTGCAAATTCGAGAATTAAGTGATAAAACTAGTAGTGAAATCTTGCCTGAACCAGAAATCAAACCTGTAATTGTCAATTCACGGGAACACAATCCACAATTATATATGGTTGACTTATGGAGGAGTTATTTAAGCCATTCCCTAGCTAAACGAATTGAATTGCGTCAAGAAATAACTGCATTCTTGACTTTTGTTGCTAACAAAGAGTCTTCCGATTTTGCTTTTGATAATCATGATTATGAAGATTCTATTAGATCTCATACCCCAGTACAAACAAAATCCAGCCCCGACATAATTTCATTACATTCTTCGGTAGATTCAGAAACTTCGACGAGCATTGTTGATGATAATGCCGAAGATTTCAAGGATCAATTAAACAGAAGGTCGATGTTGGGAGAAATGTTGGAATATTATTCCGATGACGATAATTCGCTGACTTCGAATTCATCGATATATTCACAAGATCGTGCTGGAAGTATTCAAAATTCGGATTTAGTAATGTCTCGGTACGGGACTGTAAAGCGAAAATCACCTGTGCCTAAGCTCCCAATAACTAGATCAGAGGGTGTAGCATATAAACTTACGGAAATGGCAGTTTAGGTTCATTTATTATATAGGGTATCTTTCAGTTCATCGTTTAATTTACATTTTCTTTCATTTATAACTTCTTTCATTCATTAAATTTTAAATATATATACAAGTAAATAAGTCAATGATATAAACACCAGGTTAATACAAAATAGATAGTATTCAATCATTACTCATAAATACAAAATTTCGAAAAAAACAATTATATGTGTCAACTTAATTTAGATTATTTCATTTAATTCTTTGGTGGTTCTTCGTTTGATGAAGAGTTGTTTTCACCGTCATTTTTGTATAATTTTTCAAAGACTTTCATGGATTCGGCTTGTAATTCTTCAGTCTTGGTTTTTAATTCTTCTGGGTCAACTTCTTCACCGGCTTGGGCTTTGGTGACAATTTCTCTTAAAGAAGCGATTTGTTCTCTAACTTTATCAGCTTCAGTACCTTCAAGTTTATCTTTGAATTCGGTTAATGAGTTTTCAGTATCGTTACATAATTGATCGGCTCTGTTGGCGTTTTCAATGGCTTCTCTTCTAGCTTTATCGGATTCAGCGTATTTTTCAGCATCATTGACCATCTTTTCGATTTCAGTGTCGGATAAACCAGATGAACCAGCAACAGTAATGTTGGCTTCTTTGTTGGAAGCTTTATCTTTAGCAGAAACCTTAATGATACCATCGGTATCAATGTCAAAGGTGACTTCAATTTGAGGAACACCTTTTGGTGCTGGTGGGATACCAGATAAGGTAAAGTTACCAATCAATTTGTTATCTCTGGTTAATTCTCTTTCACCTTGGAAAACTCTGATTTCAACCGAAGTTTGACCGGCAGAGGCGGTGGAGAAAATTTGTGATTTCTTGGCTGGAATGGTAGTATTTCTCGAGATTAATCTGGCGAAAACACCACCCATGGTTTCAATACCTAAAGATAATGGAGTGACATCTAATAAGACAACGTCAGTGACTTCACCGGCTAAGATACCACCTTGAATGGCAGCACCCATGGCGACGGCTTCATCTGGGTTAACAGCTTTAGAAGGTTCTTTACCGAAGATGGATTTGACGGTTTCAATGACTTTTGGCATTCTAGACATACCACCGACTAAGATAACTTCGCCGACGTCAGAAGTGGATAAACCAGCATCTTTCAAGGCTTTCTTACAAGGGTCGATAGATTTTTTGATTAAAGGTTCAACCAATTGTTCGAATTGGGCACGAGAGATCTTTTGGTTGATATGTTTTGGACCGGAGGCATCGGCAGTGATGAAAGGCAAGTTAATTTCAGTGGCGACGGTAGAAGACAATTCAATCTTGGCTTTTTCGGCGGCTTCTCTGATTCTTTGGATGGCCATTCTGTCGGAGTTTAAGTCAATACCGGATTCTTTCTTGAAGTTTTCAACAATGTTTCTGACTAAGGTGATATCGAAATCTTCACCACCTAAATGGGTGTCACCATTGGTAGATTTGACTTCAAAGACACCGGCACCGATATCCAAGATGGAGATATCGAAAGTACCACCACCTAAATCGAAGACGGCGACGACTTCACCATCGTTCTTTTCTAAACCGTAAGCTAAAGCAGCGGCGGTTGGTTCATTGACAACTCTTAAGACGTTTAAACCGACAATTTTACCAGCATCTTTGGTAGCTTGTCTTTGAGCATCATTGAAATAAGCAGGACAGGTAACAACGGCATTGTTGATTTTTTTACCTAAAGCACCTTCGGCGGTTTCCTTCATCTTGTTCAAGACGAAACCACCAATTTGTTGTGGAGAGTATTGTTCACCTCTGGCTTCGATCCAAGCGTCACCATTACCGTGTTTGACGATCTTGTAAGGAACTTCTTTGATATCTCTTTGGACTTCTTGGTCTTCGAATCTTCTACCAATCAATCTTTTGGTGGCGAATAAAGTGTTTTCTGGGTTGACAACAGCTTGTCTTTTAGCTGGGATACCAACTAATCTTTCACCGTCTTTGGTGAAAGCAACAACGGATGGGGTAGTTCTACCACCTTCGGAGTTTTCAAGGATTTTTGGGATTTTACCTTCCATAACTGCGACAGCAGAGTTGGTGGTACCTAAATCGATACCAATGACTTGGCCAGTAGGGGCACTTGATTGGTAACGAGCAAAAGTCTTTGCTACGTTCTTAACAGAATGTCTAGTAGTCAACATGTTGTAGATATGTGTTATTAGCTTTAAAAATAAAAATTTTTCAGCTAGAAATGTCCATTATATATGAGGGAGGAAATATTTTTCACTCGGAACGTTTACCCGGATTTAAGATTTCGAGAAGTTTCTAAAGCAAACAACTAAACTTGACTTAACCAAACAAGAATGGACTTGGTTTATATAAACACAAGTTATCAACTATGAACAGAAGTAGTCTTATCCAAATAGTACCACCAAAACTATTCTACTTTTATTGACTCCTCGGGTAATGAATAACCAATGGCAAATTTGAGTGCGACAAATTGAGTCTTCTAGCAATTGACTTTTGGGGTAAACACTAGCGATAGATAACCACTTCTTTAATATAATATAACACTATGTAGATATAAAGTGTTGAGCTTGTATTAGTCATTACTAATTCGATTAATATGGGGTAATATGCACCGGTGATTATCATTGGATCGTCCAAGGCTTGCCACTGCGTTCTACGGTTGTCAAGCTTTCCCACTGGTTATTCACAATAATATTAGTTTACTATTTCCTTCGAGCAGTATTAAATTGATTTCTGTAACAACTGGAGTCAAGCAAATCTTCATGTGGGGTAGATATGTATAAGCTATAATCTGCCAATCGTATTCTAATTGCTACCACTAAGATTTACATGGTTTCCTGCCTCAAGACAAAAACATCTCGGTGATCCTACTCTCATTGAATTACAATGGTCAATATGTAATCTTAAAATTTGATCCCACAATAAACGAAATCTAGGATAATTCGACGTATTAAGTCTCCTTGCACCTCTTCAATGTCTCTTTTGACCCATTTTGAATTCATTGATATTTCACTACTATAGATTTGGTCTTGTTCCCTCACAGAGAAAACACCACTTTCAAATCAGCACCATTATAATTTTGCTGCTTTTGAAGCAAACATCAATATTGTAATCGTAAATAATATTTCAACCGAATCAGAAGATCCGATAAAATTGTTTGACTCTATTATTTCTATCATCCATAATTTTCAAATTTGTTCAAACTCAATAGTGGGTTTCATTTGTATAAGAATTGTAAACATTCTAGTTTTAAACCAGCAGTTATACCCAGCGTACTTTCTGATACATTTGGAATGATTTAAGAATGTAAAAGCATAGTTAATGACATACAGAATGAAATGGTTATCAAACAAGTTAAAGTATATTGGATGGATATATCGCAAAATTGACGTGATAAGAGACATGTTCCCCAGGATAATTGGAAACTTCCTCCAAAAATCAACAAATTTCCAGCCAGTAAGATTAAATTGGCAATAGAATAAGTAACAAGTACCCACGAATCAATCTCACTACTTACTCCAGCAGATTGACATATTGATAATAAAAATAAAAATAAAGTTTGGTTGAATTAGTCAATCTTGTCTTCACCCGCAGGCACTAGTGCAATATCGTTAAAAATTATTTTGATTGACAACCTGACATGGCAAAGATGACACCTACAATCAAACAAAGTACATTAAAAATTAAGCTAATATAGAACAAGCAAACCTTTACGAATAAAAAAAAACACAACTCACCACTACACAACGCCAATCGTACGTTTGACGTACTTCATCCGCTAATCCACCCCAGATCTCAGGCAACTCAGACAGAGGATATCTGTCTTAACAATCCTGGCTAGACCCAAAAAAAAAAGCCGTTTCATTATTTTTCAAGTGTCCTCTACCGACATCTATCACACCAATCCACATTGAGCATTATTCGTGAAATTTCCTAACTAGTCAAATCAAAGGCTTTCCAAAAAAAAAATAACTAGTGAAAAAATAAACTGGCACACTAAAATTCTTCACAAATATTTTCTATCTCATACCAATCACGTTTAATAGTACAATTGCATGAATCTATACATACCCAAAACAAATTTTCCAACAAAACGAACTACAGTATGCAAAGAGGATTAGCTCAACTGGTAATCACCATCATTGGTATACTAAGGGTACACCATTCATGGTATGCCTATACCAATCAGAGGAAAATGCATGCATGGCACACCTCAGAACTTTAATCTCACTACTTATGCAATGTGAGTTAAACTGACAATCATTGTCCGAGGAACGTCAAGGGAAGGAGACACCAGTGTAGTATATAGTATACTATACAGGTCAGATAAGAAGAAGCCTTAAACTTAGCCATGCAAAGTGACTAACGCCGTTGTTGATTCATTGTTTCTGCAAATACTGGGGTAAACTGATATAGTAAGTCAATAAAATGTACTTTTACCGACCCATTATTGTTACAGTTTGTTTTATTATTACTATTACTATTGCCTTGGTCACTGTTCAATGGTGGTGGGTCTATTGTTGGAATGGAATTTATCGTAAATTCCATCAGATCTGCATCCTGTTCAGGATGCAAAGTGGACAAACAATAGAATTTTCAATAGATAAGATAAAAAATAATTTAGCCAATGAAAAAATAATTTAAGATTCCAATTTATAAGTATTATCGAATTTTTATATATTTGAATACTTCTTCTTGTTGGTATATCTTTTGATTATTCATATTATTTTTAATCATGGATTTAGAGAAGAAAGGTGCTGTCTTATCCAACTTATCGGATGAGGAAGATTTCCCCACGGTTCAAGAAAATGAAGTCAAAAGAGACTTGAAACCAAGACAGATTACCATGATTGCTATAGGTGGTACTATTGGTACGGGGTTGTTCATCGGTACTGGTTCGACTTTAGCTAATGCTGGCCCTGTCAGTTCATTAATTTCGTTCTTGTTCATGACCACCTTGTGTTACTCGGTAACCCAATCTTTGGGGGAAATGGCCACTTATATCCCTATTACTGGGTCGTTTTCACAATTTATCGCTAGATGGTGTTCACCTGCTTTGGGAGCTGCCGTGGGTTGGAATTATTGGTTCTCATGGGTCATGACCTATGCCTTGGAATTGTCAATTGTTGGACAGATTATTCAATTATGGACCGATAAAGTTCCATTAGCCGCTTGGATTTCTATTTTCTTTGTCATATTGTTGACCATCAACTTGTTCCCAGTCAAGTTCTATGGTGAAATTGAATTTTGGGTCGCTTCCATCAAAGTTATTGCCATTGTCGGTTGGTTATTATATGCCCTCTGCATGGTCTGTGGTGCTGGTGTTACTGGCCCTGTTGGATTTAGATACTGGAGAAACCCAGGACCTTGGGGCCCTGGTCTTTATGCCAGCAATAAACATACCGCCAGATTCCTCGGCTGGTTGCAATCTTTGATTTCAACTGCATTCACTTTCCAAGGTACTGAGACCATTGGAATTGCTGCCGGTGAATCTAAAAACCCTAGAAAAACCATCCCCTCTGCTATCAACAAATTGTTATTCCGTATTATTACCTTTTATGTGTTATCAATGCTTTTCATGGGACTTTTGGTACCTTGGAATGATCCATTATTAGGTCCTAATGTCACAGACGACTCTGCTGGCAGTTATACTTCTAGTTCCCCATTCATCATTGCCATGCTTAACTCGGGTACAAAAATCTTACCCGATATTTTCAATGCTGTTATCTTAACCACAATTATTTCCGCCGGTAACTCAAATATCTATTTTGGTTCAAGAATTTTGTACGGTTTAGCTCAAGCCAAAGTTGCTCCGCAAATCTTCTTGAAATCTACTGCTGGGGGTGTCCCTTGGTTCGCCGTTTGTTTTAGTGCATCTTTCGGTGCCTTAGGTTATTTGGCTGTCTCCAATGGAAGTAATGAAGCTTTCAATTGGTTATTAAATATTTCGGCTACTGCTGGTTTGATTGCTTGGGCATGTATTTCGTTTGCACATATTAGATTTATGAACATTTTGAAGTCAAGGGGTATTTCTCGTGATTCATTACCATTCAAAGCAAGATTCATGCCTGTTTTTGCCCATTATGCCTTCGCAGCATTCGTGATTATCACTTGGATTCAAGGGTTTGGGGTGTTCTTTGAATGGGACGTCGCTACCTTTTTTGTCAACTATGTTTCTTTGATGTTGTTTGCTGTTTGTTGGATTGGTTTCCATTTCTACTACAATGGTAAAAACTCCTTGAATCCTAGATCATTATTGATTCCTCTTAAAGATTGTGACATTGACACTGGTGTAAGAGAAATCGAGGAACAGGTTTGGGAGGATGACGAACCCAAGAACATATGGGAAAAATTCTGGAGCATTATTTCATAATTTATTTCAATCCCTCATTAAGTGTAACTTTATTTTTTCAGCATACTTCATTTGATATAATGACCCTTATTTATGCATTTAGTTCAATTCTTATAATTGTTTAATACAAAAACCCATACTTTCGAAAAATAATGTACTACAACGATATATTATATAATCTTATATTCAATTATCAATAGATAAAGATTCAAAATACACTAATATACATTACTAAAATCAATCAAGAATAAACATTGTTAATCATATTATTTCTTTAATTAGTTGAAATATCTGGAGGCAAGTTGCCATTCATGACCCAAGTCAAGCTTTTATCACCTCTGAACTCCTCTATATAGGCAATAATTTCTTCTGCCGATTTGTTATATTTAATCATTCCACGATCGATAGCATCGCATAACTTCTTTCTTCTCTGGTACCTTTTCGATTCCTTGGATCTGGAGTCACCTCTCCATTCGTGTTTACCATATTTGGCATCCATCTCGCATAAAGGAGGTTGGCCCTTGAAACCTTTAGTAAACTCATCGTAGATTTCCTTGACAGTGGTAGGGTTGTGTAAGAAATTGACGTCAATCTTTGGTTTCTTCGACTCGTAATCGGGCGAATTCTGGGTGGTATTTTCATCATTGTTACTATTAGGAAGAGAATTATTATTGTTACCACCATTGGAGTTAAAAGTATCAGACAACTTTCTCTTATATTTCTTGGGCTTGTCTCTTTCGGCAGCAGCTACAGCGGCCACTGCTACACGGTGGAGAGCAGGGTCCATATTGGAGTCCATGGGAACATTGGGATCTAGATTTTGCAGTTGATCCAATTCTTCTTGTGGTCCTTGTGGGTGTTGTTCATCCAGTTGTTGCTGTTGTTCAGATTGGTTTTGTTGTTGGTTATGATCATGGATCTGTTGAATTGACGAAATTAAAGAATCGTGATTTTTGTTTTCAATAAATTCGGTAACTAGGGTAGTCAATTTTTCAATTCTAATGTTTTGAAAATCAATGAGTTGACGTAAAAAACCTACTTCCTGTTGCAAAACTTCCACCATCTTCCTATCAGTATTATTATTGTCCTGTTCATCATACCTTTGGAATGCTTTCTGGATTTGTTGCTCTTCTAAGGAATTACCTGAATTCAAATCGGCATTAGTGGAATGAGTCAATATATCAATTTTATTCTGTGGAATCTCCTCTTGACTAATTCCTTCCATTCTGTAACTATCTTAGTATTTGTCAATTATTTGCAGCTAAGTTGACTTTTGGTTAAAAATGTCGTAACTTATTGTGATCATTTTGTTTGGAGACATCAAAAAAAAACATCAACAAATTTTAAAAACAAACTTCCTGCAGATAAGAAATGAAATAGATTAATAGCAGTGGTAATTAACTACAGAAGCGAGGAGGAAAGGGGGTTTATCAATAGTCAATACAATCATTACAATTGAAAAGTTAGTTAGATTATTTTGGGAGATTTTTTTATATTTATTTCATAGTCTTTGGTAACTTAGTAGAATTGGCTATTCTATTTTAACTATATACAATCAATAATCATCTACAACGTCATTTGAGTAAATAATATACTTTTGAGCAACTTTTGGTCCAAAAAATGCAACTAACCCAGGACAGTGGTCTTTATAATATGTATATACAATTCGACATTTAGCTTCGTCTCCAAAGATATCTCTAGTAATACTTCTTAATTGATCTAAGTTAGAGCTTCGAGGAAGAAATAAACCTATATTAGATGAGAACTTAAGCATTGAACGTATTAATTGATCTACTGGGAATGGCTCCATTTGTAAAACATCTAATCCATCTGCTTTCTTATTATATGATGTACCTCCCCATGGAGGTGAACAAAACATAAAGTCTATTGGTTCATCATTTGGTTGCCAACTCTCATCTTTACACATTTCATTCCAATCTCCTGTGACCGTCCATATATTATCAACTTCATATAACCTAGCATTATGTTCAGTACATGTTATATTAATCGGCTTAATATCTATAGCTCCAACAGTTTCAAAGTATTTGGCAAATTGTATAGTGTTCCCACCACCTCCACAACAAACATCAACTACTTGTTTAGCGTCAGGCATTAGTTCAGCAACCAATTGTGCCGTGAACCTTGCCACTGGCTCGGCAGTGACACTGAACCATAGTTCAGATGTCATATAAATACCTTGGTCGTATTTACTAAATAAATCATATCTTTTTTTCCAGAATTTCTGACAGTTTTCGGGTAATGTATTATATGTATGCATTAATAGCTCATCTTCAGAATCTACACCATACTCTTCATCTGATGAGGTAGGCATCCCAGATCCATCTCATCTTTATCTAACTAGACAGAAAATAATTGTTGCAAAGTAGTGTATATAACTTGACGTTTTTATAACCTATATTTACCTATTTATACAACTATCCAAGGAACGAACTAAATACTAATAATACATTGAAAGCAATTGACTTGATTATTTGTTTTTATATTTTTTCAAATTTTCCAAATCTTTCCATCACTAATCATAATCTTATTATCATTTTGCATTCTTTCGAAGGCAGAAGACATTTCAGCTTCGGAAAAGATCTCTTCTTGCGCTAATGACTCATTTACTAATTCTGCAACTTGCACAATTGGCGCAGCATCATTATCAAAGATCTCATTCTGCATGGTTCTGGCCATTATCTTCAAGAAGGCGGAATATCTTTCAGCACTGATTGTAGATGAATTAGTATTTGATCTGTCTGATTCTGAAAGTGGGTTCGAAGTTGTTGTAGCAGTAGCAGCAGCGGAAATATTTAAATTTTCAAAATCTTGTTCAACATCTATATCTTCTTCAGTATAATTTTGTTCCTTTCTAGTTCTTCTAGTTCTGGTAGGACTTGGGATAACTTCCGGTTCCACTTCTTCTTCAGATTCCTCTTCCGATTCGGAATCACTTTCAGCAGCCACTTTTTGTTTCTTATTCGACTTCTTCTTTGGTACATCTCTGAAAAGGGCAAATCTCAATAATTGCTCAGCAACTTTGGCATCTTTAGTATCGACAGTCTTAGATAATCTGACTTTGGCATGAGCAGTAGCTAAACGAATCAAGGTTTCTAAAGTACGGGCGGTAATTGGAGCTGTATGCTTTTGATTCGCGTTAATTAAATCATTTCTTAATGCCGAGTATGTCGAGACAATATAAGCAGAAGCTTGTTTGGTAAGAATTGGTTTCACTCTCTGTTTAGCATATTGGATATATTTCTTAAGGAATGGAATCGAGATAATTGTAGGTGTTTTCTTAGTTTGACTAATACCGGCATGTAACAAGACATTGAATTTTTCATAAATTGGTTGATCTTCCTTTTCTTTTTCTTCCGATTTTTCATCACCAACCGCCAATGAAATATTTGATCGTTCACGAACTGGCTCACCTTCACTCAATCCAGGAGGCACGAACTGGTGCATTCTCAAAACATGTTCGGAAATAACTCTATCTTTAGTTTGACTAACATCATCGGTTACCACAAACAATAAATCGAAACGAGACAATAATGAATCTGGTAAAGCAATATTTTTATGAGGGTCTTTATGGATATCATACTGTCCGAAAACTGGATTGGCGGCGGCAATCACTGAACAACGAGCATTTAAAGAGGTATGAATACCAGCTTTGGCAATTGTAACGGTTTGTTGTTCCATAACTTCGTGGATGGCCACTCTATCGGTATCGGACATTTTATCGAATTCATCAATACAAACAATACCTCTATCAGCTAAAACCATGGCACCAGCTTCCAATCTTCTTTCACCGGTTTCTTTGTCTGTGGTTACAGCAGCAGTTAAACCAACACCGGTAGAACCTCTACCAGTAGTGGCAATAGCTAAAGATGCCGTATTCAACACGAATCTTAAAATTTGTGATTTAGCAGTCGATGGATCACCCACCATTAAAATATTAATATCACCTCTTAAATGGGTTCCATTATCTAAATTTTTCTCCACCCCTCCTAACAACATTAAAAGCACGGCTTTCTTGATGTATTCGTAACCATAAATTGATGGAGCTAAAGAAGTTGCTAAAACATCGAAAATCCCTTTAGTTTTCGATAATTTATTAATATTTCTAATATCAGTATCGGACAACTGTTGTTGTTGAGCAATACCAGTTGATCTGGCATGTAAGGGGTAAACTGAATTACCCAAGATAACTGTCTTAAATGAAGATGAATTGTTTGCACCACCTCCAAGGGCACGATAAACCCCGACAATTTGCACACGGTCACCTGGTTTACATAAATCAACCAAATCATCATCCAAAATAACATCTACAGATCTTGGTAATTGACCTGCTGGAGCCAATTCCGGCATTTCTTGAACGGAGATTTTCTGGTGATCACGATAAGTAGAATAACCATATTCTGTGGATAATCTGTTACCATCCATATCTTCAGTTGGGTAGATAGCTGGAGTTGAAATAGGGTCAAAAGAAGTAGTTTGATCACGGTATTCACGAGCGTGAAATTTCTTGGTTTTGTCGGCATAGTGAACCGATCTAATAACTTTAGGTCTCACTAAAGAAGCTCTAGTGACAATCCCTTGAATCGAAAGCATTTTCCCTAAATGAGAAGAATCAATAGATCTTGGAGTCACATCGTGATCTCCGAAAGCACCCCTAAAAGAAAGGTAAAATTGTTGATTTTGATCGAATTCAAAATTTTGAAAGTCCAGAGGATCGTATAATGTCAAGACGGTATCTCTTAACGCACGCTCACAAGCTGGCAAATAATCAGCAGGGGTATTGAATAAACCACTATGAAAGTCTTTATCGAAATCACGGACATGGTCCATGCTAACATTCAATCTAAAGTGTCCTTTAGTCAACATTTCTTTAATTTGCTGTCTGTAGTCAAACGCATCAATCGTATCTAAAAATTCTTGAAAACGTCTCACTCTGTCCCCAAAGACAGCGTCTAGAGGCTGTTCGTTATATTGAGCATCATCCATAGCGTATCAGTTAGTTAATAGCTCTAGAAACAAAAAGAATCTGTATGTCAATGAAATTTAAATTTAACAATTTCTTAAACGCGTTACTGGAAAATTTACATGCATCTCATTTGTCCCAATTGGGAAAAATTGTTGCTGACTAATTTATTACACAGCAATACAAAGCTATACTAGAGCTAATAACTATCTATAAGGTCCATCCATTTGCATAGACAGAGTGGTTGTCATCAGTATTGCCAAACAATTTATCAAAATTTTCAAATTCTAAAGCAGCCATACCTTTATATTTTCTGGTCTTTTCAGAATCCAATAATGTTTGATAACTCCAATCCAAGAAATCTTCCATGTTATAAGAATGTTTTCTGAATGGCTCACCAAAGATTTTGGCTAATGTAGCTATATTTGGATGATAATGAGTCATTAAAGTTTCTAATTCCCATAACGACGATTGCATGGCATTAGTTTTCATAGGATCTTGCTCCGATAAATCAAAAGGATCACTGTAACTATCATATTCTTGTGAGTTGTGTAACATAATCATACAAGTAGGATGTCTTTTCAACAAGTTGTAAACAAACGGTATAACAATGACCACACTTGGAGAGTTTGACGATATCGATAATCGGGCTAATTTCTTAATGAATGAAGCGACCAAATTACCCGAAAGATGGGTCGAACCCAAGAATAAATCGAGTAGACGGAAAAATCTCGATCTGTACCTTGAGTACATCAAACTTGATGACAACAACGAGTATAATTTAGTGTAAAAATCTGGGTATTCCAAATTATAATTCTTCATTAATTCATATAACGAATTCAACGCTAATAATGGAATGATATCGTCTTCAATGTCATAACAGTCAGTCAAGAAGTCCAATAATGCTTGTGGCTGTTGCATGAATGGCATGATTCGTTTATGTAAAACCAAAAGTGTTGATTTGTATTGGGCATTTAATAATGGGTACGATAATGTCGCAATTATGACTTTTTGATATTGTGATTTGAAGTGGGAGGCTTTATAACATATTGATGGCAAGTCTCCTGATATCCAAGTAGCAACTTGTTTCAATTCTTGTTGATCGTTGGTGTATAAAAGATTTTGTTTGATGATGGTGAAAAAATTGGAAAATATTAATTGTAACTCTGCTGAAGATTTATTCGATTTCCATTCGATCATTTGGTCAACGATAGTATTAATAAAGTAGAATTGTAAATCCCAATGGGTTTGAAATTTCTCCAAAAATTCTAAAATGATGAAATTGGTATTGGACCCATCAGAAAGAATTTCACCCACGGTTGAAGTTAGCAATGCCGTTACCAGATCTTGATAAGTAGATGCAGGGAAATATAAATCTCTTTCACTTGATTTCAAATATTTAGACTCTAATTTAATCAAATTTAATATAATTGATAACAAATCTAATTGTAACGAAGTTTCTTGAGCCAACTTTTCATTCAAAAAGCTGAAAATGATATTTTTGAAACTAGAGTATTTAGCAATCAACCATTTATTAACTTTTTGTTTGTTTTCATCCTGGTTACTGGAAATTTTCAAGTTTCCTTGTTTGATTAAATGTTGGAAAACTTTGAATAAATTCACTGATAATTCTCGACCGAGTTGTTCGGTTTCATCGTTATATTCTTTGGTCAACGCAGACTTGATACTTTCAAATTCATTCAATAAATCAACAATATTATTAACTTTTAACGATTGAATGATTTCTTGTGATAATCGCTCAATATCGGCAGCATCTAATCCACTTTTCACTTGTTCTTTTGGTGCCTTCTTGACCTTCTTTATGGAGCTTTTTAACTCAGTGCCCGTTCTTTTAACCATGGTTTATGTTCTATAACCGTTAGCTTGATGGTAACAGTATATACCTTTAGAAATATTGTAAGATGAGCTTATCTGCAGGAAATAATATTTTACCCGGATTCAGTCTCTCAGCATAAAACCGACTTGAAAATTTTATAGGAATCTTTTTCTCCTTATGAACCTTCCAAGTTTTATACTCATATGATGAAGTCTTGCGTGTTTACAGACAATTCCCCCAGAGTTGAGTTTGGCAACAGATTCCTTTGGAATGTTTTTCCGTACGGAAAGACTGGGTTTTATTGGTGAAGGTGTTTGGCGCAACAATTCTTGTTACAACAAATTACAAACGCTGAAAGAAATTCTGACCCCAAAACTAGAAGGATCATATAAACAGATAATATGGTACGTGTTTTCAATAACGATATGTACGCGTAGTGTTTTATCAATATCGAAGTTTAATGACATTGATATTATGTAGTGTAAAAGGAAGACAAGTCTTAAAGCTATGCGTATAACAAATATTAGTAGTAACCAGTCTATTGTTGAATATAAACAATAGCCTAAAACCATCTACCGATTGATTACCAATATGACATGTCAAAAAGATATCAACAAATCCCAGTGTAGTCTATGCTCTACATTCGAAGTAATACCAACTAAGTTAACGAACTATCGAGGCGAGAATAGAACTAAGAAATCAATCACAGTTTCGCTAAAGTCTGAGGTGAATGTTCGGCCGTTGGCATCGTTACAATTCTTAGTTAAACTACCGAGATGGTTAGTCATCAATTCTAGCCATATGAGATACACGCACTTACTACTATTATATATATAGATGCCGAAACTCGATAACAATTACTCTGTTCGCTAGTCTTAGATAATACACATTACTATTGTAGATTTTCACACATTTCCCATGACTGCGAGTCAAGTAAAATCCCGAGATGACATATTTTATAGACTATAACTACTCTCAAGGTGGTTGGTGACATGAATCTGTACAAAAATGTCATGCTATATTCTTACACTGGAGCTCCCCAGATTACTGTTTGGGAAGTGCAAAGTCATTCCATGTTAACAGAATAACGGTGCGACTGGTACATTACCGAGGGTTAATAAAATTTAACCACCAACCTCAGGCACGAACTCTTCTTTCTACTTTAGATCTATCCCAACACTACTGTAAATAACATATGAAAGTAGACCAATAAACTTCTAAACTTTAATTTTTATGGTTTTCTTCCAGCGGATACGGAACTATTCTTTAAACCGTTTGGTTACTATAGAAAAAAATAAAAATAGACAGGAAATAATAACAATAGTTTTTTAACATATAATAGAATAGTTTCCGGTGTTTCCTAAATTTGCTAACCATGTTTGAAGAGTTGACTCCACCGGAAAAGGTCAGCAAACACAATACTTTCGTTAAACATTTTTATTTGCTATTAGCTTGGATAGGGTCTTCATGTTTTTTAAATACATTACTAATTGGGGCGATGTTCCATCATTTCATGGATGTGATATCTGGGAGAGAAAAGTTCAATGAACCTATACCACAAGGACCTACTAATGGGTATATGCCGAGGAAACCGTTCCCCAATTTACGAAGAATGAAACCAACTAAGGATTTGCGTTATTATGCCTTGCAAATGGGGTTGGACTTGGAAGAATATACCATTGTCACTGAAGACGGGTACTGTTTACCCTTGCACCGTTTAATAATTGTTGGTGATGACAATCGCGATGCCAAAACGCCTATTTTGTTACAGCACGGTCTCTTATCGTCATCTGGTGCCTGGATCACTGCGGGGTATAATTCCTTGGCTTACTATTTTATAGAAATGGGTTACGATGTGTGGTTGGGTAATAATAGAAGTAACTTCGAACCCAAACATAAGACCATGACAGGGAATCTTATGAATAATGAAGCGTATTGGGATTGGGATATTCGTGATTTGGCATTTTACGATTTACCTTGTATTTTGGAAAATATTTTAAGTCATAAACCAAGTCATGAAAAGGTGGTCTACGTTGGCCATTCACAAGGATGTGCCCAGTTTTTCTTAATGTTGAAGAATGGCAATTTGAAAAAATATCACGACAAGATTGAATACTTCTTTGGTTTGGCCCCAGCTATTTTCCCAGGAAAATTGTTCCACGAACGAAGGTTTATCAAATTTTTGAATAGCTTGGGCCCTATAGGTTACAAGGTGATGTTCGGCCCTTGTTCGTTTATAAGAATGATGATGTTGTTTAGAAATATGTTTGGTACCACTAAACTCTACCAGAAATGTTCATACATGCTTTTTAAGTATCTTTTCGGCTGGACGGGTAAAAAATGGGATCAATCAAAACGGATTTGGCATTTCCATTTCCTTTTCAACTGCTCGTACGTTTCAGCAAAGTTGTTTAGTTGGTGGGTTGGCCACTACCGTGAAGACGGGTTTACCAATGAATTGTTACCCCATGAAGATTTCAAAACCGATGCCCACTACAAATATGATCCCGCAGCTGTACCAAATGAAGATTCAAAAGCATATTTCTCATTCACTAAATCGTGGTTTGAGCCTAGCCAAGTGACAATCCCCATGTTCATCTTCACCGCTGACTTGGATTACTTGGTTGATGGCAGTAGATTACTCACCCATATGAAACACTACGAACCGGGATATACCCAGGGAACTAACTTTGATTACGTCGAATTAGATGATTATTCACATTTGGATGTTGTGTGGGCCGAAGATTGCATTGGGCGTATTGGAAGAGTTATTTACGATAAATTAAACTCGACCCAACGCGAACCAATCCACTTGAATGAAAAATTACACCAGGACTTAGTCAAGAAAGTAGATGCTGAGCAAGCTGAACAAGAACCCGACTCAAACACCCTAACTACAGATGAACCTAAATTAACAGCGGAACCTGCCCATACCACCCTACAGCCTATAGCAGTCTCTGCCTAGACACTAATTGTATAAAATGTAAATATAAGGATTAATATACCACTAATTGTATTAAAATGTAGACCAGTCTCTTGAGAAGTATTACACGGAATTTTAATTCTTCTAAGAGTATATTATGTCAAGAAATGTATGAAGCTGAACGGATGTTGAATTATTGAAGTTTGAGTTGTTTTATCTACCATATATATATAAATAGAAATGATTATGTCATCTTTGTGTCATTCTTGTCTGTGGTATATTTTTTGGTGACTCCACAAACCAAAACGTTTTGTGACCGTTGGATGTTTTAATTAGTAATAATGTTGTTTAACAATCTTCCAATACCAGTATGGTTGGATTGTGATACAGGTAATGACGATGTGTTTGCTATATTGTTTGCTAGTTTCCATCCTCGAATCAAATTGGTGGGAATTTCCACGGTGCACGGTAATGCTCCGTTGGAAAAGACGACCCATAATACGTTAACCGTGTTGGATTTGTTGAATGTCGATTGTCCGGTATATCCTGGAGAGGCCAAGCCGTTGGTAAACCCGGCCAAGTTTGCTTTGGATATTCATGGAGAGCAAGGTTTGGGTGGAGTAGACGTGAGCCGGGAAACGGTTCGCCAAGCCGAGACTGGGAATTATTTACAAGCAATTAAACTGGCGATTGATCAATATGACAATTTGAATATTGTATGTACGGGAGCGTTGACTAATTTGTCTAAATTGATCACCACGTACCCCAATATTGATGAGAAATTGAACTATATTTCGATCATGGGCGGTGGAATTGATTTAGGAAATGTCACTCAGTTTTCCGAATTCAATTTCCATGTTGACCCCCATGCTGCCAGTCATGTTATTAGTAAGGTGAGTCGTAATAAGATTATCTTATCCCCCCTAAACCTTACACATCAAGTGCGGGCTAATGAATCTATTCGAAATCAAATATATAATAAACAACACCATACGTCATTTAGATTATTCTTCTATAATGTGTTGATGTTCTATTATCATTCGTATATTGATAAATATATCGATATGGACGGTCCTCCTATCCATGATCCTGTGGCGGTGTATTCATTATTCCCCTGGATAGACCAGGATTTTGATAAGTATGGTTATGAATATTTGAAGACACCAGCGAGAGTAGTTGAAAGTGGGAAGACCGAAGGTCAATTGGTTATTAAAGAACTAAAAAATGAAAAAGAATTACCAAAAAATGAAATTTACATTGGTGTCAAGGTAGACGTAACAATGTTTTGGCAACAATTGTTACAAGTGTTGGAATTGGCAGAAACTCATGTTGGAAAAGTGTCACCAGAAAAAACCAATTTATCAATCCCATCCCTCAACCCAACCGTCATTCCAGATATCGTCTAAAAAGAAATGTTTATTGTTTAAAAATAGAAGTATAGAATTGTTTAATAAAAAGTTATTCATGTTTTAATAGAAGTATATTCTCTCTCTATTTAATTCTCTAATTAATTTGGTGCACTAGAAAAAATGAAAAAAATCAACCAACGCTAGATCTATATAATATAGTCATCATCATGAGTGGAAAGGGAGAGATAGCTACTAAGATTGTTCAGCTTTTGAAAACATTACCTAAAGATAGAATCAAACATTATGCTTCTTTTAAAGATATGCAGATTGCTAGGTTCTCAGATAAAGCATTAATTGATCAGATTTCTGAAAAAGATTTGAAATTACAATATTTATCTCTTCGTGATTTGGTAAATGATAAGTATAAGAACTATTATAAATTAGATGATAAATTGTTGAAACCTAAAGGTAATCCCCAATATTATACTCGTTTATTAGGTGAATTAAAGGGTGAAAAGAAAGAATCGTTTGGTAGTGCTATTAGAACTGTGGTTTTTGGTAAATAGTTAAAAAGAGAATAGTAGGAATAGTTTAGAGTTTATCTTGTTTATAGTGTACAATATATTTTACTTGTGTATTAATTAAAACATTTTGCCTTGTTGAAGTTGTATGCGCATGGGCTTTTTTCTATTGTGAGCACAATGTGAAGATCTTTAATTAGTGATTTTTTTAAAATACTAGTTGAGGAAGAGTTGTTTCGACCATGTCGTATAAATCTACTGCTGATCCCAAGAAGAAGTATGGTATAATTTTGGGAGGGTTAATTCTCATTATTACTGGTTATTATTGGCTTTTTTCAAAAGATCCATCGTTTAGTCCTGAAGAATTGAATTCAATCTTGCAGAACAAACAACAGGAGATTGTCTCGATTAACAAACATGAATTGTCGCCTCAAGCACTCCAACAGCCTTACTTAAACCCGGGCAGTTTGAGATTGCAGGATTGGGACACTAAAGGGAATACCCTAATCTCGAATAAACAGTATGTAAGGTTAACTGCCGATTCCCAACATCAAGTGGGCAGTATTTTCAACAAACATCCATTAACTGCAGAATCGTTTGAAATGGAATTGACTTTCCATATTACTTCTAGATCGACTTTAGTTGGAGATGGCCTTGCCATTTGGTTGCGAGACTCGCCCTCGCCCATTGGCGATGTCTTTGGTGCCCAGAACCAGTTCAAAGGTTTGGGCGTATTTATAGATACCTACAAAAATGGGAAAAGAGGAAACTTCCCCTATGTCAATCTCATGTTGGGTGATGGAAAGAAAAAGTATAATAAAGATTTGGATGGCTGGGATACAAGGCTAGCAGGTTGCTCTGCCAAAGATTTACTAAACCCGAAATCCGGCGAAACCAAAATGAGATTGGTCTACGTCAAAAATGGTTACTTGTCAATCGATTTCAATTGGAAGGGGATACATGAAGATTGGAAAAATTGTGTTTCCTTAACTGATGTACATTTACCTAAAGAACTCTATTTGGGGTTTTCGGCCGAAACCGGTGATTTATCCCATAATGTCGATATTATCGAAAATAGAATTTACGGGTTGTATAAATACGATGAAACTTATGTCGAATCGTTATATGAATTACAAGTGTTGATGGAAACAGATAAACAGGCTGCAAAAGAACCATTTAACAAGGAAGCGAAAAAAAGTAAAAGAAAATCGGCCGCCAGGTTGAGAAATGCTGAACGTAGAATCAAACAAAAAGAACGGGAATTGCGTAAGGCAAAATATGGTGATCCTGAAGCTAGATTACACAGAAGAATCATTGCTAAAATAAAAACTACAGTCAAATACACCTTGTATCTTTTGGCATTTGCGCTAGTGAGTTATGTCAGTTGGACGGTTTATAGAATTCAAAAACAAAACAAAAAACAAAAAGTTGTGGGATTATTAGATTAATTAAAATTTTATTTTTATACACATGTAATGATTAAGAATTAAAATTGGTTCTGAGCAAATTTCTGCTTACCTTTTAAGTTACCTTGCTAAATTTTCTATTTTCTTCTTCTGACCGAGGTTGTTTCCTTCTTTGGCTCGACAAATTCGGTGGTAGTTGGGTTTTCGGCCAAGATTTGTTCATCTTCCTTGTCAGTGGAAATGTTCAATTGATAGGTTAACCTTTTGATATCAAAAAATTGATTCAACATTAATTGCCAACCGGGTACATCAGTAATCGAAAATTGGTTCAATTTGTAAGTTTCGGAAACTTTTTCAAATTGGTATTGGTTCAAAAACTTGATGAATTTCGTATCCCAATTGAAACAATCAACTTGGATCTCAATTGTTGGATGGGTTTTTTTAATTTTCTTTTCTTGCAAATAATCTTGCAATACTTGCCTTGACCTTAAAATACTCCATTCTAACAACATGTCTTCAAAATCAACTTTAGCAAACACTTTTCTGACATGAAGACCCGAAATTTTAACCACATATTTGCCATCTTTGAATTCAGGGACAATAGTGACAATGGCAATTGGCGAGTTTCTATAGATCAATAAATGGGTGTTATCTCCATTTTTCAATAATTGAATATCTTTAGTAGATAATTTTTCATCATCTCTATCAACTTTGGCAAATTCAACAATATCGAACCCAAAAATATCACCAATATAATTATCAACAATCAATTGTTTTGAAACATCTTTCAAATCATCAGATATAACATACGTTACCACACCGATGATACCGGCTACGATCATGACTGTTGGGAGTGTCCCAATAAGTTCAAATATAAAATCTCGAGTGAGGGCATATTCTAAAAATTCCAAAATCGAACTTGAAACCATGATATAATCCCATAACTTGTAAGTTATAGTAGCCCCCACAACCACAGCAATGAACAGTTTACATAACCAATGTCTCAAGATAAAATAATTCAATTTCGATTGCTGCTGAGTGTAATAATCACCATGTAAAACAGTCGAGGCAGTAGAATATTCGGGTGACAAATTTGCTTCCACTAACGTTGATTCCGCTTTTTCATCCAAAGGAACGTTCAAGTTCAACTGTACTTGCTTAACCATGTTTATTCTACTATCCGAGCCAAGACTATTAAGCAATAAAATATGTCAAACTTTACCTTAAGCTCATCTCTATTCCTGGCACGTGGCCGGTTGCCTAATTTCGATTTATGGTTGCATTTTCAAGGTTTGGATCAAGCGTTAAATAGAAGTATACAGATAACAGGGAGTCTGATATTAGTACAAATCCATACGCTTTTGATATCTTTTAGTTCAAGCGAGATATATGGTAAAAGGTATCAGATAAAAAAAGAAATTTAAACATGGTTGCAAAATTCACTTCAACAGTGTTCATTAAAATTAACAATAACTAAGATTGAAATGATAAAATCAATATTCCGGTGATACGGAGTTTGATGTAGATATCTTCATTTACTCCATTTATATTAGTGTGGTAATTTTGGATATATTATTGTGGCTGCAAAAATTGCGAAATTGGTGGTACGATCTAACAATGGGATTATGGCATAGGTACTATAAAACATGGATAAATTGCTTATAAATTAAATATATCCTTATTATCATGCCAATACTGACAAGTGAAGAAATTCTTTCCGAAAATCCAGTTTCGTTACAACCAAATGAAGTTGAACAAGTTGCAATCATAGGGGGTGGTGCTTCTGGGGCTATCTCCTTGGATAGTTTACTTCAAGAATCGCCATCGAACTTTAAAAAGATTGATATCTTTGAAAGAAGAAACCAGCTAGGTGGTGTGTGGGTGTTCGATGAAAATATTGATAAATCGGTTACAAGCATAGCTAAATCGGGTAACACCAATTATGATTTGGATCCACAATTACCCAACCCATTTTACGAAAAGAACACACATGATAAGTTTATCATTACTCCTTCTGTTGAACAAGAGAGATTTGAGCAAACTGCCAGTTATCAAGCAATCACCACTAATATTCCCGAAAAATTAATGACTTATTCCGATAACAAACAGTGGAATTTACCCAAAGATGTTTCCGAAGCCGATCGCAAGTTTGTTAATGGCTCGGTTGTGAAGGAATATATTAATGAATATTATAAGAAAAATCTCCAAGATCCTCGAGTTTCGTTAAATCTTTCAACCACTGTTGAAGATGTGGTGAAAATTCCCAAATATAAATTGGGTACCCAGAATTTGGATTATAAATTTAGATTAACTTTAAGACAAAAATTAAGTGATCTGGAAGATATTTGGTGGCAACAAGATTACGATTCAATAATTGTAGCCACTGGTCATTATCATATTCCTCAAATTCCCATAGTCCCCGGATTATCAGAGATTGAGAATATTCCCAATTTAATTCATCATGGGAAATTTTTCAGAAACGCTGACCCATATAAAGATAAAACAGTAGTTGTAGTTGGATCAAGGGCATCTGGGCTGGATATTGTAAATGCATTATCCATAAAAGCTTCTCGAGTCTACCAATCCAAAAGATCTACGTATAATTTTCCAAATTCAGATAAAGGCAATGTCGAGACAAAGCCAGTGATAAAATCTTACGAAATAATTCCACAAGGGGGATTTAAAGTTATCTTTGATGATGATAGTTATATTATTAACCCGGATCATATTATTTATGCCACTGGTTATTTATTTTCTTATCCATATTTGAACAAATTAACCAATCATCTATTAATTGACAATGGTATAATTTCAAATTTATATCAACATACTTTTTTGATTAATGAACCTTTAATAACATTTGTTGGCATTCCAATTGATGGAATTTCATTCCGAGTATTTGAATATCAAGCCATATTAGTATCACGGTACTTGGCGGGAAAAATCGAATTACCATCTCAATCTCATCAATTAAGCTGGTCAAATAATCGATTAAATGAAAAGGGGTATACTAGAGCCTATCATACAATTGGGTTTGAAGAAGCGTTGAATTATATGAATACATTGACTGAATTGGGTTCTATCAGCAATGAAAAACTTAATAGAGGTAGACAATTTCCAATTATTACTAGTGAAGACTTAGAGGAACATACAAAAGCAAAAGAAGCTTTGAAATTGAAATGGGGGTGATGGTACCTCTGCTTATTATAAATATTCTCGGATTTATACTTTTCATAGTTTTTGTATCAAAATTGAAATCAAACTTACAATTCTTTGAAGTTGGTGAAGCAATTTCCCGGAAGTACATAAATAAATCTCCATTACAAAAGAGCCCTTGATTGTACCAACTAGAGAGGTAATTGTATACTATACTAACATGTAGACTTCCGATCTATCAAACTTATAGAGGATATATTATTTTCTGTACTAATTAACTAAACAATGTAATTAGTAACTAACAAATTTAGGTGACACCCCAATAATAACTTGTGGTAAGTTTAAAATGCAAATATTTCAGTTAAAGGAGTAGATTTATATCAAACCACTTGCAACCTTGCTATTATTGTTGGCTTCAGGGTTATAAAAAATAAGAGGATGTGGTAAATTTCACCGCTTTAGAACATTCCCCACTCTCTCAACACCTGTAACGTGAAGACGTTCAAGAGTCGTGGGGATATTTTGAGAAGAAATAGGAGCAGCGCTTGACTATGCGATAATTATGGGGATGGCTCGCCAATAATCTGGGAGCATTCGCCGAAAATTATTACTAACATGAGGCCTTCTAATCCTGATGCGAATCCAAATAACAACGCCCAACTTATATACTCAGATGGTCTTCTTTCCACGGCTCTAAAAGCCGACTGCATTGCCAGCCCTACTAGGCATAATGCTATTCCATAGAGGAAGAATCCCAACTTGGGAATGAAATCCAAGAGATAATCTTGCCAGACCTCACCTCTGTAATCCAAACGCCAAACTATTAAAAACGCAATTGTGTGGAAGACTGTCAAGATGGTAAACATGACTATCACCTCCTTATAGGTACACAAGAAGTGGTCAAATGCTTCGAGCCTCAGTAATCTATCTGGTGGTGGAGTTCCATTATCGAGAGATGGGGTATCTGTTTGAGCGATTCTAGAAACAGGTGTGATGTCCCTTTCACTAAAACTTGTTGTATTGGCCGTATCCATTTGAACTTAAAGAATGATAAAGTGTCAATTATAAACCAAGGATAGATTCTACTTGGTTGTAAAATCATTTACCACATTTTATAAAAAAGTCACGTGTATATGTCGTATTTTCACCATTCGATGGTTCATGGTAGATTATAGTCTTTGGAATTGACTTTGAGTATAATCCATTGCAGCGTTACTTTTGCTACTGTAAGTATACTCTTTATATGGTGTCTTTCTCCTCCACAAAAATTGCAAAAATTCCGAGAAGAAAAGAATTATAACTACTTATGTAATTATGTAAAGACTAAATCTAAAATACTTCTCAGAAAAAAGTCCTGAGAGAAGAAATTTCTCATATGTACACATTAGAGAAAGAATAACTGAATTTGAAATCACTATGTCTAAAATGTACCTAAATTTTTTAAAAAATAGTCAATAAAATAGGGTTTTCAAGATAATACGCAAAAGTTTTCAAGCAAAAATACGACTTCGTGGCCAAGCTGGCTAAGGCGTGAGACTGTTAATCTCAAGATCGTGAGTTCGATCCTCACCGAGGTCGGTTTTATTTTTGCATTTTCTATCAAACTGAAAGAATATCCTGATACTAATGAATTCATAGAAGCGGACTATATTTATTTTAAAGCTAAGCTCAGCCATGTGGCTGTAAATTTTTTTATTAAAACAATGTGTCATTACAAATACAGTCAATATATAAATAATAGTGTAAATTTAATTTTTATAGTATAATACAACATGAATCGCTGGCTTTTTCATGAACTAACAAACTACTTCTAGTAGCAAATTCGAAAATATCGTCGACACCTTCTCCAGTCAATGCACTCGATTCGAGATATTTCTTAGCGCCCATTTGTCTAGCAGCAATTTGTCCTTGATCGAATTGAACAAAGTTTTTGCGGTCGGACGTCGAAGTTCTTAAATCTTTCTTCAATCCGACTAATAAATAAGGTGTATTTGGGCAATATTTAGCCACTTCGGCCACCCATTTTGTTTTGGCATTGTCCAACGAATCGGGTGTATCCAATGCGAAACCAATTAAGATAACATGCGAGTTTGAATAACTCAAAGGTCTCAAACGTTCATACTCTTCTTGTCCAGCAGTATCCCATAATGCTAATTGAACTGCTTTTCCATCTATTCTGCAATCAGTCACATAATTCTCAAACACTGTCGGATGGTATTCCGTAGGGAATTCACCCAAGGTGAAGACATATAGCAATGAAGTCTTACCGCATGCACCATCGCCAACAATCACCAACTTTCTCTTTATACTCTCGGGCATGGTGTCTGATTCATAAATGTATTAACAATCAAGATCAGAAGCAAAAGCAAGCAATATATCCAGATTTGGGAAAACGATGCTGCCTAACTCAGTTATTAAAATAGCTGATCCAATTGACGTGGCAACCTATACCTCAACCCAGTTAAATATAGAATCTATTATTGGTTCTTGGGGAAAGGTTGTTTGTATATTCAATTTAATTATAGAAGTATTACGTTTTTGCGGCTAAAAAATAATTGTGATGAATTTTTACTTTGGAGGTTTTTTACAAATTAACAGTAGATATTTATTTTAACAATATAACACAGTAAGCAATAGAGAGCACAAACAACACTTTAGTTCCATAACCCTCGAGAATTTCCTACACCAGCTCCATTCATTAATGAATTATCATTCATTCCCATATACTTGTTAGTCAATCCTGGCGGCTGCGAGGGTCTTTGATCCTGCTGCAGCTGCTGGATGAACGGCTGAGTCATATTAGCCAATTCCATTTTTATATGGGTAACAGTTCCGAAATCATCATATATGAAATCAATCTGGTATAGGTTGGAAGATCGTAATAAGCCAAGATATTGATTCAAACTCATTTGATTGTTCAAAATCGATTTTGTGGTTTGGAACAATTTATGTAATGGAGCAACTCCAAACTCAAGTTGATTTGTAGTGAGTAATGACTGGTAAGCTTGATTAGTTGCAGCTTCAATAAGTTCTCGATCCGGAAGCACCTCGCTTGGTGGTGGTACAACTTGTTGTGGCTGGAATTGTTGTGCTTGGTTCTGTAATGGAAGCATTGAATTGGATAAAGGATTCACCGTTGATCCCCATAATGAATTGCTCTGAAAGGTGGGGGTATTCGATGCTAGATTTGCACTACCTAGATTCGGAGTATTACTCCAAATCGAACCATTTCGAGAATTATTATTCCACATAGAATTTTGATTCAATCCATTGTTCGATCCAATGAGCGGATCGTTCATAAAAGAATTCTGATTCAAGCCATTGTTGGACCCAATTAACGAATCGTTCATCAAAGGTTGGAATAAATTATTACCAATTGAACTATTCAATATCGAATTTTGTGCTTGAGGAGTTGAACTCAAACTACCTTGACGGACCCATGGTCCGATAGGGTTGTTGTTCCCCATATTCATTGACGAATACAATGAATTGGGTGATACATTACTAACCGCTGGATTTTGCAAAAGATCGGGTGAAGCACCAACAACATTCTCCATAAAATTGTTACTGGGGGTATTTGATATTGATGCCATTGGATCGGGTAAGAGACTTGTAATTGGGGTTGCAGAGTTAGATCTTGGCTTAGCTTGATATAATTGATCAAGCAAAGGATTGCTATTTGTAGGTTTCTCAAATTCATTAGATATGTCATCTTGAATAGACAATAAACTAGGTCCAGTGACTGCCTCATTCATTATTGGTGCTTCGGACACCGATGATAAACGTTCAGCTCTGGTTTTCTCTCTGCCCTCTTCTCGTCTCTTTCGCTCCAATTCTTTCTGCTTCTTCTCTTCGTCCCGTTTTTTCTTTTCTTCTTCAATCTTTCTTCTACGTTCTTCCTTGAGCTTTTTGGATTCTTCTTCTCGTTTTTGTTGAGCTTCAACTTTTTTCTTATGCTCTTCCTCTTTACGTTTCATTTCTTCAAGTTTCTTCTTCTTCTCTTCTTCACGTTTGAGTTTAGCTTCTTCCTTCTTTCGTTTTTGCTCAGCTTTCAAAGCTGCTTGCTTCTGCTTCTGCTCTTCTTCTTTACGTTGTTGCTCCTCTTCCTTCTTTTTCTTTTCCTCCTCCTTCGCTAACTGTAATAATCTCTTTTTTTCTTTCGCCTTCTCTTTTTGTTTCAACTTTTTCAACTCTCGTTCCTTCTTAGCATTCTCCTCGGCTTCTAATTCGTCGATTAATTGCTGGGTTCTATCTTGTGATAGTCTCTCTTTATAAGCATTTTTCAATCTTTCTTGGAAAATTTTGATAACTTGAATAAGGAACAATCGACGAATTTCTTGCATCTTTTCTTCTTCAGAAATTTCCGATTCAGTATCACTGACAGCTTCACCGTCTTCCAAGTCTTCATCGAGTTCTTCATCGACTCCATATTCCTCCTCCTCATTTTCGTCATCTTCATACTCCTCGTTATCATTGCCATCTTCTTCTTCCTCATCCTCTTCGTCATCTTCATCTTGATAATCGTCAATGGCAGGTTTCAATATAGGAGGAGTTACCTTGGGCAATACCTTATCTATTGGAGCTGGCTGAACATCTTCTAATAATTGATGAGGAGGTGGATTTACTTTTTCGTGCAACAAATCTTCTCTAATGGTTCGCGATTCTGAAAGAGACTCCATCATTTCAATAAATGAGTGTCCGTCATTCTTCAACAAATCTTCAGCAAAACTAGATAATCCTTGCGAGAATTGTTCATTAAATTTACTAGCGTTTGGATCCAGGATATCGTTTGCATCGGTTCCTTTTAAAGTGCCAAAAATATTACCCAAATTCTGCAAGAATTTGTCCTGCTCGGTTTGTACTTTATCTGGTTTCTGTAAGTTTTTGATCATTTCTTGCAACGACCCTGCTTTCTGAACCAAATTGGCATAATTGACCTGAGTAAGAATAGAATTATCTCCCGGTTTGGCAAAATGTAAATTTTCCAACGCTTCGAATAATTTAGGATCCAATAATTTATGATAAATCTTTTGTTCATCCGTTAGTTCTCCCGAGGGAGGGTTTTTCTCATTGGCCATCTCGACAAAATCTTCAATAAAACTTTTAGGTGGGGCAGCTGGTTCTGGAAGTGGAACTGGTTCCTCTTGTGGCACTAGCTTTTCTGAAATTGGTTCAACTTTCTTAACTTCATTCTTCAATCGCTGTTGTCGTTTCTGCAATTTATGCTCCTCCTCCAACATGTGGAACCCACCAAATAGAAGACCGGGCAATGCGTTTAAATCATTTATATCTCGGACTTCATGAATAAAATCAATTATGTCATCGAAATGGTTATCATATATATTATCCAACTCATCTTCAATGATATTGCTTCTTCTGCCACAATACTTGCAAGCGCAAGAATTTGCGTTAGCATTGCTGCTTCCATTACTAGCAGCATTGTTGTTCCCATGATTATGTTCACTTCCACTCTTCAAATTCTTCAGGTTGGCACGATTTTCTTGTCTGAATATTTCCATGATAGACTTCTTATCGATTTTGACCAATTCCATCTTCTTATTTTGATCTAACGATTCCCAAAAAGATTTTAGATTCTCCTGTTCTTCTATGGACGCACTGTCCCAGATATTGTTAGAGCTATGATGAGAATGAGAATGTTTATGACTATGACTATGACCATGGTCATGGTGATGGGAATGATCATGATCATGTTCACAACCATGATCATCAAGACTTTCAACAATGACATCACCATTGGGAGCTTGTTTAATAACCCTAGAAGTGGGATAATCATCCTCAGGGTTATTAATAGTGGCATGTACATCATTTGTCACTGACGACTTATTTTTTTTCTTCTTTCTATTCGTAGAAGGTTTATGAGAATCTTCATTTTTCTGATTCATACCAGGCTGATTCGAGGATCCATTGGATCCATTGTAATCAAAATGTATATCTGAACCATTAGTAAACTTTGAGGTAGCACCGTTGTTTAGATGTTCTTGCAGCATGATGGTTGTAAAATCAACGTTTAAATGGAGAATTGAGTATTAACTTGATTATTGAATCAGCAACTATAGGAATTTATTATATAAATCAAATACAATTGCAATGTATATATATATTCCCTGAAATCCCTTCACTTTCAATCGTTTCAATCCTATTAACCAGATGATTTGTGACTTCCCTACTAGTTTAACTTGTGAGGTCTCTAGTTAAATTTTCTTGGGCTCCACTTTGAAGTTGTTTCCTGCACATTACACAAAAATTATTCACATTCAAATATACAATAAACTATACTAGGATGTTATCTACTTTTAATGATCTAATGTTTCTTCAATAGACTTCACATTTACTTTTCATTTTATTTAGAGTCAATTTCTTTTAATTTTTGTTTTAATTCAGCATTTTCAGTTACTACTGTTTCTATTAAAGCAGTTAACTTATCAATCTTCGTATGAAGAGTGTAGAATTCCCATGGAATACCCATTTCACTAGCAACTTGAACTGGTTGAACTGCTTCATCCACTTCTTTTTCAAACTTCTCAATATCAATAGCAAATTCAGGGTCTTGGTTTTCTCCTTCAGTTTGAATACGTAAGATTTGATCGATTTCAGTATTTCTTTCATGAATACCTCCTCTAACACTGTTGGAATCAGCATCATACCCATCATGTAAATCCCATTCGGAATCAAATTCATTGGCATCATCGGCATATCCTTTGAATCTATTGTATTGTATTCTTCTGGCATTTCCTAATTCGTAATAAGTAATATACACCAACATTGGTGAGTATACAACCAACATGATATAGTAGTTGATTTTTCTAAACACGAGTTTGGAGGTCACCCAGGAGATAGGAGTGATTGCTAATTCCAAAACATTCAATGGTGGAACATAGGTGTCTTCATCAGGAGCACGAATGTAACGTAAAGTTTTCTGGGCCACTAATGCCAAGTACTCATCTGTAGCATTGTCGACAATATTGGCATATGCTGACGAGTATAAAGCAATAAGAATATTCATCAAAATAACAGTTAATAAGAATTCATAAGTGTAATACATAACTGAAGCATATGGGGGGACAAAGTTGGCGAAATCATCAAAACTAGAACCACCAATCACAGTCTTGACCAAGGAAACAAGGATGATTTGGGTAGCATTGGCTTCACCATCACTAGCATCCAAACCAAGGAAACCTTGCAAAAACCCAATAATAATAAATGATAACAAGAAGAAAAACAATAATGATTCTCTCATCATGACTTTAACGACAACGATAATTGCACCAACAAACTTTTGCGCATCCAAGTATAATAAGAATCTTGTCCACATTAATGGAGCTGCACAGGATAATAATCTAAAAGAAAGTTCATCATACATATCTTTCTGATCACCCGAATGGTCCAAACTGGCAAATCTGAAACCAATGGATACCAAAATCATCGCGTACATACAATCATTGAACAAATTGAAAAAACCAAGATAATACCACCCGACATGATAGAACTTGATAAGTTCGTCAATGACATAACCAGCAGTGAAAATATGGAACAAGACTTCAAATCCATCTAATTCGGAAGTAGTTGATTGATGACCATTCAAGATAATGGTAAACAAAATCAAATAAACAACGGAAAAGAAAATCTGCAACATGTTTTGATACAAAGGAGTCTTAATTCTGGCAGGGTCGAAATGGGTTCTAATGGAGTGCGAGGCAACCCCTTTATACAAGACATACGATTCAGGGTCGGTGGAGGATTGGACAATCCAACCACGCCATAACCATTTGACACATCTTTGGTAACCAGATGAACCAATAACAATTGTTGAGTGCATGTCAACAGCCAATTCTAAAGCAGAAACTGGTTCTGCGTCTTCTTCGTTCAAAGAGATAGTGTATCTGTGACATAACATTGCCAAGAACAAATATTCATCATCTTGAGTTCTTTCGATAATTTTAGCAGCCAAGGTTTGGGCAGCGATTGCTCTCAAACTGTACAATTCATTATCCGTTAATTCCAAATCAGCTTGTTGCCAGTACCAAGCACAAACACGTAACAAACAAAAGATTAATACCGATTGAAATTTGTAACTCGAAGTACCTTTTTTACCGTTACCTTTACCACCAGCAGCTTTGTACACCAAAGCCATAACTGATTCATTCAAAATAGAAGAACCTTGTTTGGTGACTTCTTCTTCATCATAAATGATTGGAATGACTTTATCAATTAATCCTTTTAAATTGATTGAAATTCTTAAAGTCTGTCTTGAATTAGGACAATACTTGGTTGAAAGTGGTTCATTTTCAATATCAGAAAGTAAGCTAGTAGCTTCCAAGTCCCGACTCTCACTCATGATTCAATTGAAGAGACAGAAAGAGATATAATTTGTTTAATTCTCCAGATGGTCAAAATTTCATCTAGGAGGTGAAAATGACAATGGGGGGAATTTAAAATAATTGCCCTAGCAACAAAATAATATATTACACGACTATAAAATACCCCTTACTAGTTTTAATGAAGTAGGATAGAACAACTACAATGGTAACAACTACCAACAATACTTATATTAGTTCATATGTCGACAGAGAGTGATGCCTACTAGTTTAAACTATGTTCTGGGGTTGATTTTGACTCTAAACGCGAGGTCATTTTTTAATTGGGCATCGTCAAAGATAAAGCATGGAGAAGCACTTTCGTGTCAGTTTTATTAGTATTGCTCTAAATAGTCGTATCATTTTGTCCAGTGTCGCGTCTATAGAACAGTAGATCGCGTGTACAGCGAATTGTACTCTTCAACACCATGTATCAAGAGAATGAATAAAAATATGGCTACAAATGCCAATAACTGAGCTGTATTTAAATATTTTTGTATGTTTCTTATCGTATTTTCTTTGACATAAAGGTTGGTTACCAACACTTATACTATTATACTATTATACTATTATACTACATTATTATTTACAAAATATTGATTCAGTAGTTTTAATTTGTGCATGCTTATAGACTTGAGCGAGATCTCTTCTGAGATTTCATAGAACAATACTTATGTATAATTTCATTGTACTTCTCAAACTACCAGGTTTGACGAATTATCGAACTTGGTACAAAGCTCAGTAAATTTTCAATTGAGATTGGATTGTTCAATCTATCAACAAAGAAGAAAAGAGTTAAACATTCATTAGGTCATTTTTGTTCGCCCATCAAATCAAAGTACACGAGAATGGTAGGAGCAAGAGCAAATGATCCTGTAGGTTTATAATCATATTATATACAATTGAATGTGTAGATATCTGGATGAACGATTTATATTTATTGAAGATTTTTTACTAGTGAAGATTTTGATAATATTTACACCACCGGCGTTCTAGCCTAGTAATTCTACAATGGCGCGGCATAAATTAGCGATAACACCCCTAGGACTAGATGTTTCAGATAATTATCTCTCCATAACCCTCAGAAGAGAATGTAACTAATGTTGAACAAGATGCAAATGGGATCAATGTCGATTCATTCGTATAAACAGCGCCATCTAAATTATTTTCATAATAAATGCCGTTGCTATTGATCTAGTAAAAATAATTTATCAATACTAACCAAATGAAAGGTTTTTGAAGGTCGAATCTTGCAGTACTAGATTAATAGAAATTTCAGAGCCTAGCTAAGCCGTGTAACGCTTGCAGACACCAGTAATATATATTTATGTAAAAGATGGAAGATAAGCCTTGGTTATGCCATAGATTTCATCTGGTGCTGATCGCATGCAAAGGAATTGGGGCAGTTTCCCCCAGTATTAAACACATCTACAGCCAAACTTGGTACCCAGTTGCTCACCCTGAAGTAAACAAATTACAACCAGAACCAGGAACCCTCATAGTTTGGTGAAACCAGATTTTGACGGTTGTGGCCTGGGTAACTGCTACAATTTCTCTATAAAATATTTATCTGTGATTTTCCACCTCATCGCCAATCGAATATAAGTGATTGTACCTATCGCGTGCCATATTCTATGTAGAAACAATACCGTAGCTAAAATTTCCTTCAATTGCGTGTCATATCCAATGTAAATACGATAGGCAAGCTGTTCCCTAGATACCAATAGCAATGCTGCCAACATTCAATGGCACAGCCAAACATAAAAAATAAAGTTTTTGAAAAGTTAATAACGTAACTAAACTTAGTTAGGGAAACATTGGCTGGTGAAACAGAGGGTTCGTAAGGGTACCTAAGTGGGTGTAGGTTGGATTGGGTTAAATTATGACAATTGCAACCATCGGTTTGGTTAGTTTCAATTTGGAGAATATTTATTTTTGCATCATTGACGTAATTCTCCTATGCATCAAATTTAAGGTACGCGAAAATACTTCTTAGCCTATTGTTTTTCATTTCAAAAGATATACTTGTTTCATATGATTGAATCGGGAGAAATTTGATTTAATTGAATAAGTTTCCATCTAAAATACCACCAAGGATTATCTTATTCTTTCCAATTAAAATATTTAGTCGTCCCTTGATTTTTCACTTCAATATCCATTTTGGTCAACGATTGGGCGAGATAAAACTAAGATTATTGCTGATTAAACCATGAAATCACAAATTGTTCATTTAAATCATTCAATAGACCAGTACATAAAAACTTCCCCTATAAATTCCAAATATACTTTTGATTTGCCAGATCATGATTTAAGTGATTCAATTTCACAATCATCGTCGACAACATTAGCCAATTGTCAAGCAAATACAAAGTCTCCTCATAACGACACACCAAACACCAAACATCAATCTAAGACTATGAATTCCCAAAAATACCACTCCCCAGTCAAAAGTCAAACCAATTATCCTACTGATCATTCAACTCCAACTCAAAGAAATAATGATATTTCAGAATATTCAACTCCTGTCCAACAAATCATCCCTCCCGTAGACACAACACATTATCAACCCACTTATCAACCCACACTCGATCAAAAAGTCACGGTTAAGAAACAATCTTTTTATAATACGACCCCAACAATGGAATCAAATACTTCAAAAACTGAAAATAGTCATGCCAATTCCACTGAATCCTTTAATGATTCGTCCGATTCTTTGAAACGTTCCGATACTACAACTTCAACAATGTCATCTACAAATAGCCAGATTAAGAATAAATTTAACAGGTTAAGTGGAACCTTTACAAGATCAGATGTCCCAATGACGTCAAATAAAAGGTTTTCATTGAGAAATGGCTTGAAAAGAATGTCTTTGGGTTATAATTCGAATATGGCTACTAGTAATAATAAAAATTACCAGAAACATGAAAATAATACACCAGATCCTCAGACTTCCCAATCAACCCTAGATACAAATAAACAATCAACATTGCCTTATTGGAAGTATCATATTTTAAAGTATGGGAAAGATTTATACTTAACTACAAACCCAGGAATAAGGCATATCTACTGTAGGAATGGTCCCGGTTATTACGTTGAAATCATTTATAATGATAAATCTTCAAAACCGAAAATTTCAAATGGGTTTACCTTGGTCTTCAAAGATATCAATAATATTGATCAATCAAAAGATTGTGTGGACAACAATAATAATACCAAAATACCGGTACTAATGACAATCTCAAAAAAATCAAAAGTTGAAGGTGGTCATTACACTGTTTCTATACCGAAAGCTAACAATAATACTTCACCCGGCCAATTAAACAGCCCCATGTTTAATGGGTTGTCCATTCCAAAAGGGATCAACCAGAAATACATCCCGGCAACTAACGAATCGATAGAGTTTGTCAATTATGAATTTCGAGACTTTAATAATACCAAATGGAATATTGGTTCTATACCCAGAATTAAAATGAATAAAGCAAAATATTTAAAGAATAAAGTGCATAATCAACAAACTCCAGCATTGAATATTAACCGCTCGAATACAAATGTTTCGTTAAGTTCAAATAGACCCGACTTGCAATCAACAAATAACCAAAATTCGGCATCGTCGTTGAATCATCAAGCTAATGCATCGTCGACGTCAATAAATAATTACACCAGTTCATCAGTTTCATTGAATCGAATCGATTCTCAAAATCTTTCGTCAACTTCGTTAACGTCGAATGGGCAGAATCCTTCGTATCAAGAACCATATAGTTTTATTGGTAAGAAAAATGTGTATTTCCATCAAAATTTCATTGATGTTGAATCAGATGAACAAGCCCATAATATTACTTATAAAGATAAAACCAATGATTTGGAAAATATCTATTTGGATCGGAATAATGATTTCCCACCAGTTTTAGCAATGTTTAGACCTTACGAAATCAAAATGAGGAAAAGAATAATGCAATCTTTCAATAAAAATAAGAGGCAGCTGATTAATCATATCGATACTAATATGGATCATAAGTTTAATTCTAAGAATTTGACAAATGATTTGGGGGCAGGGTCCAACGTCAAGAGTTATTACACTGGGGGTGACGGTTTGTATTATGTGAAAAATCCAAGTGATGATAGTCCTGATGATAACAAATTAGGATGGATTACCATATATGACGACACTAAAATCTTTGGAAAACATAACAAAGGGATGTATCAAATTGTTTTGGGGTTGACACTTGCTGTGGGATTAGAAAGATCAGGTGAACATTAGACTAGATAGAGATAGATCACTCCCCAATTTATAGCAGTAATAAGTAGACTCACAAAATTAAATTGAAAATGTGTAACCTATAATTTTTTTTCTGGCTCGCGTGGTTGCAAAATTTCAATAGTCACAAAAGTAGCAATTGTCAACCAAAGCACATAACAATAATGGTTTTACTATTGTTATATTTCATCAATCTTGTATTGTCTTTAAAAAGGGATCAATATCGGGTGTGTGCAAATTCATTTAATACTCCATTCACCGGATATCGTTTAGAATATCAAATTCCAATCAACTCTTGGGAAGGTGTATTCCATTTGGTATGTTGTCATGATAATAAGTTGATATATGATTTGCCATTGAATGGTACCATTCCCTGGACCCAAGAACTAGATTTTAGGAAGCTTAAGAATGGTAATAAAAACAAATTAATTATAGCCAGGAAAAAAGCATTCATGGCGAAGAATTTACCGTTATATTTACCCGATCAAACGATCGGTGGGTTGTTTATTGATGGACACAATGATTCAATTCCATTAATTTCCGATAATATTTTAACCAACTGGCTAGAAATGACATTTAAATTGGGGTTTATACTACATGTACCAATTTTGAGTACACCCAATATAGACGATAAGCGATATATAATGGTCAACTATCGAGAGAATCCAGTATCCATTTCAGAAACCTACGAGTATAAAACAAATAAACTAACCCGGTTGCAAAAATCATTTACTGGTATTTTCAATAATATAACTGAATCATATTTATCAAAATTATCAGACGTAACTATATTTAAAAATATGAAGGGTGGCTCAAAGCTCACCAAGTTTGTCCTATTATCCAAACTCATTTCAGAACAGGAATTTCATTCCATTTTGAAGAAATATCATAGTATGACAATCATCAAAGATTGAAGTTTACAAACACAAAAGGGTATAAATTTCGCAGCCAAATTTGCGATTGATAATAAATTGATATATATTTCATTTGATTCATAAATATGGAAACTGCTAATACTACTACCGCTACTACTGCTACCAATACTGAATACGTCGAATTGCCTGCTCAGGCTTTTGTTGCTAAAATTTTGAATAGACCGGGACGAGGCGGTTTGAATGGGTTGATTTCATCATTTCCCGCCATCAAAGTGTTTACATCCAACTCGGTTCCACTCTTGGTACCAGATGAACCAAAGGAAAAAAACTAGGATATAATTATGTTTTATAATTAATAGTCTAATAAAATGGTGATTTAATATTATAATTTGTAAATTTACTTCTGTACCTTGAATACCTTTGATGAGAACTTGGGGATTCTTGGAAGTGGTTTACACGAAATGGTTTGTTTAGAAGTTGAATTTCTAGTCGGGCTAACATCATCTTTATCACTTCGATTCTCAATCTTGCTAATTTTTCCTTTGACACTGTGCTGTTCATCAATTGAACGGGCTCTTTTCAAACCGCCTTTATTTACAAGATCACCTTTCTCTGAACCATTCTTATTATTCAATTTATGTAGAAATGAAACATCACGTACATCTGTTGATGATCTTTCCATAATTTCCACAATCACCGATCTATTACTAAACGTATATTTCTTAGAAGGTACCAACAATTTCTCCAATACATCTTCCTTAGTTCTCCGTGTATAGTCTTCTGCTATAACATCACCGTCCAAATTTTGCAATTGTACCTTCCCATTCAATTGAAAATATCTTAAATTACCATCAAACCAGCGTTTGTTTTTCTCGAAAACACGGTCGGTGTATAATACTACAAACTCATGGACCACTGACGTTGCAAAAGGATCTTCCATGCCCACATAGAGATGTCCACTGATCTTTATAGCTAGTTAAATTACACTTACATCATCGCGAATTCTATGAGATTTGGATTTATTCTATATACAAAAATAATTATACAAGTACGATACAATCATTATTTAGTAGGATTGTAAAATGGAAAGCCCAACGCACTGATCAAGGTTCTTGCATGTTCATCAGTTCTAGCTGTAGTCTTAAAAGTAATATTCATCCCAGTTAAATTAGGGAACAATTCTTGGAAATTTTCAATTTCAGGGAAGTTTTTCACATCTTCTGGGTCTAAACCAAAGGTGATATTACCACCTTTATCACCACTAGTATTTTTAATCCCTTGGAAAGTTCTAATTCTGGGTAATACCAATTCAGTTAAAGTCAAAATAAACTGATGCATGTCTCTACCAGTAAGTTCAACTTTAGCACCACAAGGTTTCCCCTCTCTCAATCTCCATTGCAAGATATTCTTTTTGGCAAAGATCTGTTTTGGTTTGACATTAGTGATCTGAGCCAATTGCAATCTGGTGGATATATTCAACCAAGTTTCTTCAAGCGAGTCTTTTTCGAAAGCTTGAATAGATATACTAGTAAGTTCGAGTATGTTGGCATTATTTATAGGATATACATCCCTGGTAGCTCTACCAACACCTTTAGGTTTTCTCAAGTTACGATAAAGCTTATATGGCGAGTCAGTCCCCCACTCTCTTTTCTTATTACCAACTTCGACTTCAGCTCCATGTTCATAAAAATGCAACATTAAGTCGGACTTTATACTATTATCATAATGTTCTGCCAATCTGTCTTGGTGTGTTTCAACTGGCTTGAATCCTAAAGATGTAATATCATCTTTGGGTTTGATCAATTCCTGATACCCTGGTTTCAATGCAGTTTTATTAATTTTCACCAAATGATGCACAGGTTGTACTGTAGAATACCCTGGTTTCAACACAACACTGCTTCCTGAGAAACTACGTATAAACTGTCTCATAATGTGCTTTCCTAGTCACTTCAAGATCAAGTGAAGAATCTGAAAAATTTTATGTATGGAGAATTTGTTTGTTAGTCGTGCGAATTGTAACAGATTAACTAGGGAAGATCTCGGTTAAGTCTATTTGTAGATTATAGGTGATTAGAGATGAGGTTTGGTCTTCCAGATGACTACGAGTTGGTGGTAGGTACAGTTGGAGCATTGCTGAGCGGAACCAGACTTTCAAAACCAGTTTTGACGACAGATGAGTTGGATTTGTTTGGGGATGAATTGTCCAAGTTGGTAGGGGTTCCAGTACAGTCACCTTTGACCAGGTTTGATGAATTGAAAGAAGCAGTAGATACAGTGGTCGAGGAGAATTCTCAGGTTGATTTTCAGGAGAATTGGCACGATGACAGTATTCGTATAAGTGCAGAGGTGAATATTAAATACATTACATCAAAACTGGAACAAACACTTGCAAATCAGAATAAAGAGGTTAAGAAGCTTATAGATCAGCATAATGAACAGCTACGATTAGAAGCTGAAAGAAAGGAGAAAGAGAGATTGCAAAGGATTCAGGAAGAGCAACGACGTAAGGAAGAGGAAGCTAAACAAAAACAATTAGAACTAGAGAAACAGAAACGACTAGAGGAGGAAAAGAAGAGACAGGAGGAGGAAGCCAAACAGAAAAAATTAGCCCAGGAAAAAGAGCTCAAAGCTAAGCAAGAACTAGAGTTGCAAAAACAGAAACAATTGGAAGTTGAGAAAGCTAACAAGGCTAAGCTCGAAGCGGAAGAGGCCAAACGTAAAGAAGAATTGAAGGCCAAACAATTGAGTGCAAAGACAAATTTCGTCGCTATTGAGAAACAATTCTTGAAATATAAACAAGATATCGTCGATATCAAGACTAATGTGGTTGAGAAATTAGCGCAGAATCCCGATATCAAAAAACAAGTCAATCAATTCAAGAGAAAAATTAATCCCAAATTCGGTCAATTGTCTAATTCAATGTCTCAGTTGCAAAGAATCACTCAAGAGGTTATACAATTCATCACTCTTACAAAAGAAAACGAATTGGCCTATAAATGGATCTTGAATTTCGTGGCTAAAGCTATCGTGGATCAGGCTGAGACTGAAGTCATTGTCAAACCCACTGCGGCTTTGCCGTTGGCACGATTGACTTACAGTTTGCTCTCACAGTTCCCAGAATTTTCCTACTATTTGATTGCAAGATTTGTCAAGAAATGCCCTTACTTAATTGGATATACCTGTACCATCGACACAGAGGAAGGTCGTACGCGTATGGGTTACAAACGAAGGAATGGTCAATGGGAAGATTCGGTTAAATACGACGAAAGAGTCTCGGGTATCTGTACTGTGTGGGCAGTGTTGACCCGATTGTCCGACAAGGGCCAACTTGAAGAATACTCGTTTCAAGCTTCTTGGAAGTTTCTCGCAAGATTGTTAAACACTGATTTGCAATTAATTACAAACACACATTTTGCAATTGTTGCAAACTGGTGGGAAGCCGCTGCCGCCCAGTTCTTGACCACCTATGGAAACCAAAGTCAAAAGTTGTTGGTTACATTAGTTAGAGATTGGCCCTTGGCGGTTTCCGATAAGAAATTTCCTGCTGCAGCTCGACTTTTGATTCTTGGGGAGGAGTGGGGTAAATCTAATAGAATCACATCACTTAAAGAAATGGAGAGGTAGTTATTGCATATATATTTAATAATGATACGTACACAGTTTACTATTCTGAGTAGTCACTCTCAGAGTCGTTATCAGTCTCCGATTGATCCTCATCGTATTTCACGTTATTCTTTACTCTAGAACTTTTTCTTGAAGGTTCTCTAATTTCGGCAACAATTGCTTGCTTCTGTTGTTTCTTCTGTGGTGCGCTCTTTGTGGTAGCAGGTGCTTTTCGTTTCTTTGTTGGATTAACAGCCTTGGATGAATCTTTGGGGGCTTTCGATGATCCCAGAATTCTTTTCTTTATTGGTCCTTTCAAATCAGCTTGGATCTTTTCAGGTATATAGACTGATCTTATAACATTCTGAGCCTCACTCAAACTTCCCAGTGGAGCATAGATATCAATTGGCAATTTGATTTTGCCAATCCAAGTTGAAAGTGTCCAACCTTTGTGCTCGCTGTATTCACGTATCACCAATTGTGCAAGTTCCGAGACCCTATACAAACTCAATACTTCCTTGGAAGTTGCATCGTTCTCATATTTGTCAGCCTCAATTGTGGCATCTCTATGCTGCTTCACTCTACTTGCAAGATAATACAACAATGAGATATTATCTGAATTTGAAATCAGTTCCAAGTAGAATATGATAATTCGACTTGCGTAGTTGTAGGCTTGTACGTATTTTTTGAAAACTTCCAAATCGCTAGAATCGTACTGAACAGTCAAGTTTAAAATATAGTCATCGTGAGTAAGGATATGGATCAATCGAACCAAAGACTTTTCGAATGTTAAACTGGTGCTATCCTGTCTTTTGAAAAGAGTGTTAATCCACATTTTGGCATTTCTTTTAATATCGGATGACGATTCCAAAGCACTATAGAATATAACTGGAATAAATCTCTCCGATATTGACTTGTGGACAAGTTTCGAATTCAATTCATCCAAGAACTGGCGTCTCACATTTTCATTTGAATCAGTTAGTAAGAATGTTAGTCTTCTTATGGTGGTTGGATGAATCATTTCACTATAAGCACCGATTTTTGCAATCTTCAACAAATATTGACCAGCAGCGAGTCGTATTTTCAGCTTATATGCTTCGGGAGTTGGCCATGAAGGTGACGACTTATTTATAATTTCACCTCCGTTACCGATCAAGGACACCAACAACTTAAAGACTGGCTGAGCACTCGATTTCATTTCTTCTTCATCACCTTCGCTAACTACTTCCAATGATTTCAATCTATTAATGAGAATTCTCAATCCAAGTAACTTCTCATACAAAGTTGCGTGAAGCTCATATTTTTCATCCATCGTCTTATCATCAATCCAGTCATTGCTTTCCTTTATAGAATCATCAATATGTCTGTTCGTCAAAAACACATCCTTAATTAATAATTCCGTCAAGTCACTTACTTCTTCTTGAATGATATATGGATAAACTAAAAATAGTTCACCAATTACAGCCAAATGTGTCGAAAACTTTTTGCTGTTCAAATCTAACGGATAAATCGATTCAAAAACATGCTTGCATGAAGATTCCTTCAGATCACTGAACCCTAAAACCTTGATTGCGTATTTGGCTTCCCTTGGTGTTCCAGTAAGTGCAATAGATTCCAACGCATCAACGAACTTTTTGTCCGATGGGAACATATCAGGAAATTTCTTGATAAAGTGATATATCGTTCTCAAAGTGTATGATCGTTGTGCCAATTCTTCAGCTTCATGCTCTTTCACCAATAAATCTGTCAAATCGGAGACATGTACTTTGAACACATCGGGTATAACATCCGAGATCACTTCAAGAAGGTCATTTGCTGCATTATTCCATTGGTGAGTGGTATCTTTAGAATAATTAATTAATTCCATTATATTTGATTTGTTGAACACAAGGAAAGATGATCGGATCAATAACAATTTAAAGTTTGTAACCATGGTTCCAGAGGTAAGGATAGCATGATCATTTTCTAAAGCTATATTCTTGGAATCACTAAGCTTTCTCAATAATTCTTTGATCGAATTTCGTACGGTATTATAATCAGAATCTGGAGAAACACCAGTTTTCAACAAATACAAAAATCTGCTATTTTTCAATTTGACAAACCGGTCAATATAAGCATAAGTGTTCCAGTCATCTGGAAATGAATCGGATAGCCATTTAATGATCTTATCTAGCTTGGCCATGACAACTTGTCTTTCAGTCGATTTGTCAAGTGGGAGATTTTCCTTATTATCAAAGGTATTTCCCAAACTTATGAATTCTTCAACTGTATTAAGAAACGTTTTTATAACGTTTGCATTTTGAACCTGACGTCTATTCATGGCAAGAAACGAATCTTTTGCTTTTTGTTGCAAGCTACCATAAAATTGAACCAATCGACCTACTCTCTTGCTTGTAGTACTTTCTGATATTGGTAATAATGATTCATAGATGGTAGTATCGACCACGACATTTACCAATTTATCATTGATATAATACAAGTTCAATAAATCATTAGGTATTCCCGAAGATATTTTCTCGGAAAAGATAGCGCTTTCTTCTTCGTCATGAACGCCAAAGTCAATTACAGTACCATTTTCCAGGGCCCTTTGGTAATTATTGTAGATCAAACCAAGAGTCTTAATTGCTTGATTTCTTATAACTGGATTTTTCTCTCTTGTACAATGTGACAATGCTTTTAAGATTTCGACATTGCAAACCCGATTGGTAAAAATGTCAAAAGGAATATCTTCAAACACTTTGCATGCCATACTTCTGACATTATCGCTTGAATCGATGAGACATTTGTATAAACATTTGTTCAATTGGTTACTAACTTCCGAAGTGGACGTGTTTGAAATCTTGATTATATTGGGGTATTGCTCAACCCATTTCATTCTCACTGCTGGTGAAATATCGGTAGTTTTCTTCAACCAATTAATCCAACAGTTCTTGTGAACAAGGAAGAAGTTGACTTTGGTTATCATTGTTGAGGAAACAACATTCTGGGTACCAATGATTTGTCCAATAGTTTCGGTAGCTAATATCCTAACATTTTCATCGTCAGCATTGAGTTCATCATCAATTAAGCTCATGACTGAATTTAAGAGTTCGGGGATATATTTCCAAATCTGCAACGCCAACCTATGGCTCTTTTGCAAGTTATCTCGAGCATGGGAAATATTGATTTTGGTTTTATTTGTCATGACATCATTATTGTCACTAACGGTAGCTGCTTTGGCTTGCTCATAAAAGCTTTCTGAAAAATATTGAGCAGTCATTCTTTGAATTCGATCAATATTGGATTCACATATACTGATTGAAAAGTTTAGCCCTGGATTGGAAATGTTGGAATTATTAGTTAATGAAGAATCACTGGCAGTTAAGAATTTATCCAAGATTAATTTCAACACATTATGGGGGATAGTGTCGGATTCGGAGATAATTTCCGAGAGCATATCGCAGGCCAAAGGCTGCAATTTCAAAGGGAAATCTTTAGTGGCTAATTGATAGAAATTTTCAAATATAGTTTCAATCAAGGACTCTGATTCTGGCAAATCGGTAATTAAAATTATCGACCTAACTTCAGCTACTCTTTTCAAAAGATATTCTTGTTGGGGGTAATACGGATTCTCAGCATCATTTAATCGGTTGAATTGTCTAAAGAAAGCTTTAAACATTTCAATCAATTGTGATTCAGTATAAGGAGCGTGGGGAGCGTGAATTCTTAATATATCGGAAAGACAGCAACACGTAAAAGCCTGAACACCGACATTAGCATGTCTTAATAACTTTTTGTTGATTAAATCGTTCTGAATCTCTTTAAATGAACCAAGATCGATATTGTCTTGATCTATGGATGCAAGTTCATTCTGCAACTGTTGTAATCTGAGTAGCAAATCCTTTGTAGGAATTGGATCTTTAACTGTAGATACAATTGCCTTGTTGAATATAAGACCTGGAGTATGTTTCTTCTTCGTCTGAACCATAGTTGAGAAATAGTAACAAGATGTAAACAAAGGTGGTAGAAATCAAAATCAAAATCAATACGCGTTGCAATTTTATGAGGCTTGAAAATTAAAAATTATTCCGCTAACAAAATTTGGATTTTAATTAGAGGAGGGAAAGTAGCCATTCCTTTGATATGGGTTGATATTTAGACATTCATTCATAATAAACAATGGAAAACACCTCTAATCTTTCAAAGTATGAATTTTTCGGAGAGTGTATAGATCAGCTACAATAAGTTCAACACTATCACAAACAATTTTAATAGAACGATTCATAATTTTTTGATGAATTTAACAAATCCATTATATATAATCTATAAACTTAAATAATTATTAGGCACGAAGCCTACTCGATAGTTTTCATCTGATGATTTAATTAATCCAATTAACCAGTTCTTTTCGTTGCTCTTGTATAATGAACCAACAGATTGAAAGTCAAATAATATTTCTATTTCATCATTGGATTTGAATGATAAATCTCCTGGTTCCTGACCTTCAAAGTCAAGTTTGGCAATGACTTTTCTTGTTTCCGCATTTTTGTTGTGATTGATTAATTTATTGAATAAATTTTGATATTCATCTAATTTACGGGTGATTGTGGTCGGGGTTTCAATATTTGAATGTGGATTAACCTGGAAAGATTTCTTCTTGAATATGGGGGCTAGTCTAATGTCATTTTTATCACTATTATAAACTTTAATTAGCTCCCGTTCAATATAATCTTCATTTGAATTACGAAGAATATCCTGAGTCGATAACGAGGATGCATCGTATTCTGATTCTGACATTATACTAGAAGCAGAAGAAGACACATCGTCCTCGTCACTTTCATCCAGAGAATTAGAATAATCTGGTTGATCAAATGTGGGAGATAATGGTGACTTGATCGAGTTTATTGGCGATTTGATTGATGATTTTTGGGATAATAACGGTGTTTTGGGTAGCGGTATAGGCAATGCCAGTTTATTTTCAGCAATATTTGATCGTGGGGGTAATGGTGGTACATCTTTATTGACATTAGCGGGAATCACAGTTAATTCCGATTCGGGAATCATTTTTTTGGGATGATAAGTTTGTGAACGGTTTATACCATAATCGTTATATTTGATATATGAATCAAGGGGATCGGCCGAAAGATAACCATCAAATGCACCATTTTCCAAATCCTCACCTTTGAATTGGAAAGTTCTATTATTGATTTTCCCGGTCATTTTATCCACCATTTTCGTCATTTTTGAAGATTGATCTTTATCATCCACTTCTTGGTCTATTAGTTCGGGTTTTTTATTATAAAGGATAGATATGAAAGATTCAATTTGAATTTTTGTAGGCGCAAACGAGTTTTCCCAATCTTCAACAATGTCTTGATAATTTTTGGAGAATTCGCCGTAAAAAGTAACGAAATATTCAAAATGATTGGATATTGATTCCATGGTTTGAGATTGTTTTAAAAAGAGTAATTTCGTGATTGTATCAACAAACTCATCCAAGAAATTGAAGAAATGAGGAAAGATTGATTTGGTTTTGTGATTAATCTTTTCGAAACTAGTTTTAGCATCCTGTAGTTTGATTTGATAGGTGGTCATATCTTGTTGAGTTTTATCAGATAGTACCGACTTGTTATTTAGTGCATCAATTTTTCTGATCAATTTATCACATTTCAATTTCTTTTTGAACCAAAGTTTGATTAATTTCAAGGTATTTTTGATATATTTTATAGCTTGATTGATCTGGTCAATTAAACTTTGTGTTTGGAACTTCCAATCATCCAAGATTTCCAGCTTCAAATCTTGCAATGTTTTAAAATAATTCACCAATTGAAGATTTATTGAATTTATGGTAAAGTTCTTTTCTTGGGGGTGCACTTGAAACACATCATTGTTGGAATTATATTTATCCCAATCCTGATAATATGTTTCAATACCTGCAAAATTTAGAGAATTTTCTCCAATCAACTTAATCAAATGGATTGCAATCGATTCATTAATTTTAAATAAACTGGGGTAATATGAATTGGATAATTTATTAATCAGAATCTTGATGATTTTCAAACCCTTTAACAAACCAAGTAAATCTTTTTGATAATGTGTTATTAATTCTTCATCTGAAGAATATTCATGTTTATGTAGCTTTTCAGTATATTTCTCACCAAAATCTTTGAAGGTGGTACCAATTGATTTGAAATTTTTGGTCGTAGCGCCTCCCAATTGTTTTGTCTTTGCAGTAGCAGTTGTACCTACTGACTTGACGTTGGAACCAACGTAATTGGCTCCATCTTTCAATTTATCCATTAATAATTACTAAAAGTCTCATATGATCATAGTTTTTTCGGATATAAAGGAACGCGATGAAAAGGAATGAACAAAGTGATGGGACAATCGGAAAGAATAGAGAGTGCCTTTATATAGGTAATATAGTCACATACAATATATACTAGTCAATACGAGGTTGGAATTCATTCGAAAACGAATTAGCTGATCCCTCTTCTATTTTTACATTTTTTTTGATATTGTGAAAGATGGCGAAGTTAAACGAAGTTGAAAGTTCTTTATTGGACATATTCTTTCCGAATGCCACACATATTCGCATTACTTTCACTAGTATCTAGATGTGTATACATTGCCCCCTATATTTAATAGTTAGTTCAATTGATCCACCCGTATCAAACTATTTCTTTTGGCTGCAAAAATTATCTATGGCATACTACTATTTGAATTTGGAATTGTAATGATGCTACGACACTTTTTGTATAAACCAAGGTTCAGCTGTTTTGCTTCAACTGTTTCCACTTTTATACTTTCCTAAATTGTCTTTATTAGCTTTCACGAAGATCAAGCTCTTTTTGCAACCCAATTAGGCGAAACCCTGCATTAAATTCAATACGAATAAAACACAAGTTGAGTTGTAGAAAAAGGAAAATAATGATCATACAGATAGTAATGGGTTCTCAAATCTAAATTGTATATAGCTTGAATGTGTACTAGGGCATTTTAGTGTAGGTGTGAGACAAATACTGAAGTTCTGGGTCTGAATCCCGTGGTCCCGTTTTTAGTAGAGGTTTGATATCCCAGTGTTGTTTTTCACAGTTTTGGGGTTGGTCTCATTAGACTATACCAAACGATATCTCTTAAGTCATTTCAATAACGTTTGTGGTTTCAAAACTAGATATTCCACCTCCTCCTCGAGTTTTGGTGATATTACAATGTCTTGATATGACGTAGTAGATATGTTATTTTTATATTTTATCCGCTTTTATGAATCTAGGTGGTTGTAGGTAACTAGGAGAGTGTCCATTCCTATATATTCAACGGCTGACCTTTAAAAACTAATCCCATATATATTTTGAGCCAAGAGTTTTAGAGAATTTTCATAGTGCTGATCAAACTTGAATTGTTTCAATCATACCAACCCAAAAGTCACATCCTGTACTGATATACCTACTACAATCTACCATATAAATCTCTATAGATTATCTTACACCTAATTGTAAACTAGTTTCTCGTCGTATGATTAAAATTTAGCCCATAGCAGATTAAAGTTGCCAAGTGATTGTTCCCCCACAAATGGGAAATAAACTGAAATAAGCGGAGATTAGCGCTTTCAATATTTATCTCATGAAAATTTACCTAACTTCTAGTCAATTGATATACACCTATAACCAGTACATTCTCTTTCAATTGAGTGGTATCGCCCAGTATTTCATCTATTTTTCACCCATGTTAGCTTTCATCATTCAAAAATTCATGAAAACGTCATCCCTTGCATATCCGACATATAACCAATAGCAAGGTATATCAGGTGATTGGGCAAATTACTATATAAATAGCAGAAACTAGCCAGGCAAATATATTCATCAAGTAAAAATGGAACCACAAAGAGTATTTTATAAAGGTAAAGATGCTGACTTTTTAGTCTTAGTCGAAAATGAAGAAACGGTTGCAAATTATAAGAAAGATTCGTCAATTGCATTAGTTAATGTATTGGCCACTTATAATATCTTCACCAGTCAAACCGGTGGTAGCGAAGGTATCATGGATTCAGCTTCCAAGGTTGAGAAGAATAACGAATTCGGTGATTTAAGTGACGATGATATTATTAAAAAGATTTTGCATGAGGGTGAATATAAACTGGGTTCCAAAATCAAGGGGTACGATAGCTCCTAGAAAGTGTTTACATTAAATGCTACCGTCCATAGTGTACATAGTCTACATGGCGTATCTTGTACCGCCTATTCCTCGAGTTTACACAGTGTACATTCGAGACTACCGGTATAGAGTCATTTTTTTTTCTTTTGTTGTTAGTTTCGATTATTATTGTCCCATTGTATCCAAAGATTGTCCCAGAAAAGAATGTGTAATCTACCGTGTTACAACAGCATGATGTAGTGTGATTGTAAGTATTGTCATTTCGTAGTGCTACACTATTTATAACTTCAGTAAACATTTCCAGTGGAAACAACAATGGTTGACCTTCATTTCTGACCATAGCCTGGAATGGCACTGTCATATTGCTTCATGTAGTACTAGTAGTAGTGACATTATTATTATTCGCGCTTATGACTTTTATGGCTTATCTTTTATGATAATCAAACCCGTGATGTTATTATGAGAAATTGTTAGATAGTAAAGGTGAAAGGCGGTAAAGTTATTATCTAGTGGCGATTATTATTGTAGTTACACGCTATTTTATAAACGGCCCTGTTTACTTTCATCTAATAGTCCGTGAATCAAAGAGACTTAACAGGGCTTGGTTACTAGATCTAGACTTAAGGCTTGACTAGTAAATCTAGACTTTTGTTGAATATTGATTAGCGTTATCGTAGAGAATTGAATATTTACACTATTACTACATTTAGCTAAGGAAGTTAATGTTATTGTAGAGAGTTTTCAGGATCAGTCAGGGTTGGTAATTTAATCCTCAGTCTTTAGTCGTTTTTTTAGTCGGTCTTAGTTAATCAGTTTTAGTCGGCAATATGTGTGATTATATATAGTCTTAGTCGATAAAGCGACTAAGTAAAAGAGACTAAAAGAACTAAATATATTGCTTAATAATCGTTAGAAATAAGCAAAATTTGTATTTTTTTTCTTCCAAAGTATTAACAAATTTGCAATTTGTTTAAATTTGTAGAAAATTATAGATGATTCTGATTCTGATTCTTATGATCTACAACTCCAGCACACACACATCTCGAGTTCGAATCCCACACTTATAAGAGTAAGTATTTCTTATTATATAATGAAGAAAGGGAAGAAAGTAAAGAAGACAAGGATATTTAAATTGTATTTATCTTTAAGTTAGTTAAATTAGTTAGGTTGCTTTACATTTATATACTTGATTTTATAACTATTATAACTTACTTATATAAGGGAACTAATTTACCGTCTGAATCATTTAGTTAGGCCTAGTCGCTTTACAGAGGAACTAGATACAGTTTTAGTCCCTATACGGAGTGACTCATCTAGTTCTAGTCAGCGACTCTACAGACCTTCTCACAACCCTGGTTTGATCAAATGTAAATAAACTTTTGTAGTTTTTCCGATTAGTCTTATCTTTTGGATTAATTTTTTCCTGTTTTTCCTCGGAAGATACTCATTTACAACCTTGTTTTTTAAGTTGATGTTTGATTAAAATATACACGCTATACACTAAGATCGCGATTGAATGATAAACATCAACAAATTATTTTTCCAGTAAGTCTGGAACCGAATAAATATTAACAAATTGAAAGAAAAGGTATACGATAGAATTAAATTAAAATATGGCCTAGATGATTGAAACTAGATCATTAAACCTAGATCATTAAACCTAGATGATTAAATCTAGATGATCAAATAACCAACAACAGCGGCAACAAACAACATAAATGGATTGTAAGCTTTACCAGAAGCGGAGTTCTCATTGATAGCAACAATTGGACTATCGCCAGAAGATCCAGTTCCGGAAGATCCACTACCAGATCCAGAACTACCTTCACCAGAAGATCCAGCTTCGGAAGATCCACTACCAGATCCAGAACTACCTTCACCAGAAGATCCAGCTCCGGAAGATCCAGCTCCAGAACTACCTTCGCCAGAAGTTCCACTACCAGAAGTTCCAGCTCCAGCTACATTGTCCCCACTACCAGAGCCTGGAGTACCAGCGCCAGTTCCAGTTCCTTCATCACCAGCTACTGGGGTAGCCTCAGGATAGTACGAAGTGGTGGTGAATGGAGTACCATTAGAATCAGTTGATACAATAACAATCGCAGATATTGGCTCACTACCTGCGAAGGTAGTGGTAAAAGTAGTCAATGGATAACTTGGGTAGTAGGAAGTGGTGGTGAATGGAGTGCCATTAGAATCAGTTGACTCAATAACAATAGCTGATCTTGGATCAGTACCTGCGAAGGTGGTAGTGTAGGTAGTTAATTGTGGTCCAGTAGCTTCGGGATAGTAAGATGTGGTGGTGAATGGATTACCATTGGAATCGGTCGATTCGATAACAATAGCAGATCTTGAATCAGTATCCGAAAAAGTTGTGGTATAAGTAGTCAATGGATCAGTTATTTCTGGGTAATATGAAGTGGTGGTAACTGTATTACCATTGGAATCAGTTGATTCAATGACAATGGCAGATCTAATGTCGCTACCAGTCAAGGTGGTGGTATAAGTAGTTAATGGTGGTCCAGTTGAAGTAACAGCTGGTGCTGATTCAGCAGCACTAGATGATTCAGCAGCACTAGAGGATGGAACAGCACTAGATGATGGAGCAGCACTAGATGATGGAGCAGCACTAGATGATTCAGCAGCACTAGATGATGGAGCGGCACTGGATGATGGAGCAGCGCTAGATGATTCGGCGGCACTAGATGATTCTGCAGTACTAGATGATTCTGCAGTACTAGATGATTCTGCAGCACTGGATGATGGAGTGGCACTGGATGATTCGACAGCACTGGATGATGGAGCAGCACTAGATGAAGAAGATGATTCAACAAATGGTGGAGAAACTGGGATTGGTGGACATGATCTACAATTGGTTGGTGCTGTAGTGGTTGGAGGTGGACCACTATAGACAACAGAGTTAATAATTGGAACTGACACCCCTGGGTAAAGATGGGATGTGGTTGAGAATAATGTTGGATCGTAACCTAAACCAATATCAAAACTTTGACCTAAAGTGTTCAATGGACCAGCATAAAGAGTCAATATACCAGTGCTTTCATCATAATCGTACGAAAGAACTGGTGTATTGAGACCAATAAAATTTCCACCACCAAATCCGGCGACAGTGTAAGTTTGGGTACCAATTGATGAAACAACCAATTCAGATTGTGAAGTTTCCATGTAAAAAGTTTGTGAGGTCTCAATAGTTGATAATGGTTGGTCAATAAAAACAGTTGAGGCAGATTGGATATGGATACAACCAGAACCAGTAATAAAACCAGTTTGATGGTACACTTCGTTATAAAGACAAATGTCACCATCATTATTGATAGTACCTAAAGCGGGAGCTCCTAAACTCACAACTCCTAAAAGTGATTTAGTTGATTGATAGAAAGTGATGAATCCCGTGTTTTCCCATGTTGCTGAGGTAATTGACATAATTGGAGCTCCGACAGAACCATCGGCAACAAAGAACATTTCACCCGAGTTAGTGAAAGAAAGACCAGCTAAATTATAAGTTGGAGTCGTCAATGAGTCAATGGAATTGAACGAAACTGTACCAGCATTATTGATAGTACCAACGGGATCCAACATGGTGACAGTTAAACCAACCAAATTATCATCGGAGGAAACATATAACCCACTTCCAGTATTAACAGTTAAGGCACCCACGAATGCAGAAACTGCATTATTCCACATTGATAAATGCACATCTGGGGCGATGGTAAGATCACCAAGACTTAAACTAATGGGACCACTGGTGGTGGTGTCTTCGGTAATAGTTACAGCAGAAGTTGTTGCTACTGCTAAAGCACTAGCTAGCAATTTTTTGAATTGCATTCTTTCTGAATAATATAATTGTGGAGTAAGTGGGAAAAATGGGGAGAAGACAGGATCTATTTATAAGTTGGGTAATGTTATTCTACGACAACACGAATTCATCCTGCCAATTATTATTTTGCAACTTCACGTTCTCGAATTGCTGGGACTGTCTATTATGCTCCGTATTTGCTATACCAAAATGGTATATTTTCTTCCAGAACTTACACATTTACATAAATGTGGTGAAATAATAATTTTGCAACAATATAACTTTCAACAAGAAGTGAAAAATAAAAATTCTAAAAAATAACTGGAAATTATTGAATTAGGAGGATAATCAAATTTGTTGGAAATTTGGTGTAATTACCCCCATGTATGGCATGTGGAGAAAACTGTGGAATTGGAATTCACTCCTCAAAATCTTCGCTCGGCTTGCCAATTAAAGTGAATGAACCGGAGATGTAAATTAGACTACAACTTGTTTTTGTTTACAATCCCTTCGCCCTTGATGAATTATTTCGATCTGCTAGTCTATCTCTGGGCGTATGACCGCCCATTATGAAGGTATAGCAGGCTGCGTATATAATTTTAATAGTTACAATTGATAGCCCAATCACAGTTGGTCAAATCGTGCTTTCGTAAATAATATAGAATATTTACGTTCATGCAAAGATAGCATATAAAATAATTGAACGCTAGATAATTTACAAGGTCATTCTCCAGGTGTCAAATGTGACAAACTCGGTAGATAAAACCTTATCACTGATAAAATTGATCGGCACTTCCGTAGTACCTAGAGATCTAGTCAAATCTAAGTTTGCGATGAAAGATCTCAACCCAAAAGATGGACCTTGAAAAGCAACATAATTATTGATCTTGCCTACATGAAATAACAAAAGAGGTAAAGCTTAAACCAGGGTTTAATGCATATTATGAAGAATTTGCGTGTTAATTTTACCTTAAGGTAACGAGGGGGCCAGCCCAAATTGGATACTTACACGCTTAAACAGATTTCTAGTAACACAAGATTGAGAGTTGATGCTATTATTACTAATTTCAAATAAACTAGAGTTTTTTATTTTTTATTTCTCATTAGTTTCCAAAGAAAATAAATAATGAACAATAGTCAACTAATGTGCCTATTGTTCATCATTAATCGTGGGTCACAATAGAAACCATTAGAGGATACATCGAGAAAGGGATCAATATCAAATGGGTCCAGACATCAATTGTCAAAGTGAGAATTTTTGCATGAAGCATCAATTGATAAAAATGTAATTAGCCAATGCAAAGGTAGACCATGAATAGAAAAATAATAGACTGGTTAACCACGGTTGACAATTTCTCACTTATCGTATCAGTACCCCACAAAATATGCGCACATTAAAACATCGATGATCTTTGACGTTACAGATTGTCGATCATCGAGCTGGCACCAACGATATAGATTGACGATCATTGAGATGGTAGTGACCAAGGCGATCTCTTACTAACTTAAACTTTACCAAGAATTCACCATGAAAATATGGCAAATGAAAATCTTCTCAAAAATATTATTGCAGAGAACAATCGCCCTCTAAGTCGTCAGTTTTCCAGCCTTTGAGTCGGCAATAATTTTTATGACATGCCGATAATGGCACATACGAAGGGTGGTTACAATATATGCGATTATTTTTCTCTTAGAAACTCTGATTCAACAATGGGCACCACCATAAAAAGCGTGGAAGGAAGTGGAAACGACGACACTGGACTAGTGGTAAGTCTTGCTGTTGGATAGTCATTTGTTTGGCAAACCGATCAAATCTACTGGTGCTATTGATATTACTGTTATTAAATTTTTCATCTATTTTTATTAAAAGCAATTATGTTCTGGGTGCCAAGGTAGTAGCTGTTGACTAATTGTTGAGGTGAATAATATTTTTGTACATTATATGCAACTTCCAAATCCGGTAAATGTTACAATCTCACACTAAGAAGATTTGAAATTGAACTGGGGGATTTTAACTCGTAGATCTGTAATATTCCTCCATTCATGTATGTTTGGTAGTATTTCACGTGTTCCGTGAATAAAAGTCATCACCAGCCTGCATTGAAAATTCAAGCTTGGTATGGACAATTACCAAAGTAAGAATTTCTATCGAATAAAGCTGGAGAAAGAAGGAGAAAGGAATGCAATGTTTTATTTAGACATGAATATTATCTAGAAGTTATATTTCATATCAACCACTTGTGATTTAAAGTTTAGCCATTTATTTGATAAAAATGTTGGATTCTACGATATCCGAAATCGGTTCCAAAAATAGTCTGGGGTCTACAGAATAAACTACAATAGTCTTTGTCTGACCAACTAAGTCTTAGCTTTTCTTGGCTTTTGTTCTCTTGGTTGCTGAAATTGTTTTCGTAAAACAGGGCTGGGTATATACGAGTAAACTACAATAGGCTTCGTCTAGCCAACTAAACCATAACCCTGGTTGGTTTGTAAGTTCTCGTTTGTTTATATTACATTTGTCGAAATGAAATTGCCAGTTTATAACAACAAGGCAAATTTTCTTGAATGAGGGTTTTATAACCACACTGAAATTTGATATCGATATTTCCGCCATAACCGCCAAGTTTCCAAAATAGCTACCAAACGACCTAATTGAACTATTTGCGCTTTTCCGTAACTTCTTCACCAACTTACGCAAACCGTCTGGGGTAAAAGGGTGGAGATTTTCCTGAACGACAATCTTGTAGTTCATAGTTTGAGATCAAACTTCTTATAGCCAAGGGAGCTAAAAATGTAATGTTGTAAAAAACAAGAATACTATGACCATTGTCAATGACAATGAATAACATTAGACCAATACATTTTCAACCCGGTGTACCCTTTGATTTTTTTTTTTTGACTAATCTTTTTTTTTTGGTACTGATTACTTGGTTAGTGATTGATTGTCCTAGGGATACCATAATACATAAATTCAATAATGATTACATCATAGGATATAGTACAGAATGTACCCAGGGTGTGTAATTAAAAGATTATGTATGCTGGTTGTTTGATATAAGCTACCTTTATAATAGCCTAGAGTTTTTTACATGAAGGTTGGCAAAACCGTTATCCCCCATGTACAAATATCACTCCCATTTTTCTATCGGGTCATAAACAAAAATATGCGAAGACAATATTATCATCGCCAGATTTGATATATTATATGGAAATCGAGAATTAATTCATTCAAAAGTTATCGGAGGGGAATGGCAAGGAGAATACATTCCATAAAGTCCTATCATGTTGTAATATTATCAGGGCCAATATTGAAAGTTCCACTTAGTAAAGTTCCATATCAATTGTGTCAATTGACCACCAAGAAAAAATGGAGGTTGAAACCAGTTATAAGTCAAAATTGTTCAAGCACTCGATGTAACAGGTAGATTGAATATCAAATATCCTCTAAATCGCACCTCGGCATCACCATCCAATCCCAGACCAGTCAACAGATCTAGAATATATGAATGTTGGAAACAAGATCAATATTGGCATGAAAAAGTTACCAGTTATCATAAGATTAAACGGAAAAATCACAAGAGTTGCTCTATCTATGATGTTGCGATAAAATGTGGATCATTACATCACATTATGGAGTATCCCTTTACCTTTATTATAAGCACCAGCGCTACTGGTTTCTTTTCTATATATACATTTACGACCATCTTCAGTTTTATTATCTACATTGATAATCAACACCCTTCAACCCAAATTACTTAACCGACATATCGTATCACTTTTGATGAATTCCGTATAATGACCAACAACAATTGTAGATTGAATATAATGTCAATTGCTGACAAACATTATGTACTTAGAAATCTAAGCCAGTTTAATACGACTAGCAATATCTTGTTACGTAAACGATTAATGTTCAATGTAATTAAGTGAACCCATAATGGAATTGGTGGAAATTCCTCTACCAATTGGTATCTACATAAAAACGCAACCAACTACAAACTAAAAAATACCAGAATAAACGTGGGTATATGTGATAAAATATAACGTGTAATATAACGTATAATGTAAAACTCTACACTTCCATCAAAGTATCTCTATTCTGTCACACTAAGTCTTTTTTAGTACATAATCAATATTCAAAATCAGTCTCCAAAAAATTCGCTAATCTTACCAAATAGGTAATGAATACAAAAAAAAAATACAAAAAATACAAAGACATAGTAAAAAACCACTCCAAAACTCCTCAAAAAGCCATCATACCAATTAACAAGTTGAATATTTACATATATAATATACTTTATTTGCCAATATAATACTTCTTAATGATCATGGTTATACTTACTTAATTGATCTCGAGATTGTTTTCTTTTCTTTTTTTTTCTTCTCCTGCCTGGGGAGTCGAAGTGAGGGGGTTATATTGTCATAACAATATAATCATCCTGGAGTTAAGAAGAGGGAGGGGATGTACTTAGCCACCCAAATAAGGGGTATGTTATATACTGTGTTACAACAATAGTATGATTATCCGTTTAGTGTAATCCCCAACAGTTTGCTGTGTTACGTCATATTGTCTTACCCAAGAATGGAATACTATTGTTAACTGAGAATTAAATACCTCATTTTAAAACAAAATCATCAGCAGAGTGAAATGGAATGTAGATCAGATACAAGGAAAGGAGAGGGGTTGTTTATAGTAGGTGGAGGTGGCGTATAGACTGTAGAGAGATCCTGTAGTTGTCTTTGTTAGTTTGTATTTGTTTATTTGTAATTTTGTAGTTTCTTTGTTTTACGGGTTGTTTAGCCAGTGCAGAAAATTTGATTTGATTTAGATTTTGATTTGTTATTCATATTCTTATGACACATCCAGATGAGGATCCCCAGGAGGACGACAAGGATATGAACGAGGATATGCTCTTGGAATCGAACTTGGGCAAGTTGGATCGTAAATTGAAACTGGTGGGAGGGAAAATGCCAGATGGAAATAACGCCTCCTCCAAGGCTGGCCACTCGCCTACGTTGATCACTCCTGCTTCAAAGGTAATAGATATAAACACTGCCGAATTAATCGCAGTGCCTAGTAATTTACAGTCGAGTATCTTACCTATCAAATCAAATCAGTCGGTCAAATTTAATGATGAAAATCCCCAGGAAAGATCTAGACGATTCACTATACTGTCACAACCTAGTGTCATAGCTCTAGCCAACCACCAGACTGTCGCACAACCTCTGTCGAGGAAAACTAGCTTACAAGATCGTAAAGATGGGTTATTTTTGAAATACGATAATGGGAAAATTGATGGGTTCAGAGATGGTCAAAAGAATAAAGAACCCTCGTCTCGAGATTCTCCCGATATTCCTTCACCTAGGTTTAATCAAAATACGTTTGATTTGAAACAGAAAAGATACAAGTCTCCTTCGCCTCCTCCTTTTGCCGGGGAAGCTGCTAATGCTACAAATGTCTCTAATGTTTCAAGGATTACTGTCACCTCCCCACCACTTTCAAGAAGAAACTCAACAGAACCAATCAGCATTTCCAGAAAGACTTCGTTAAGAAAAAATTCAAAGAAAAGTATTGTTGCTTCGCCTATTGGTCCTCCAGTTCCTTTCCAACAATTTTTAACTTTTGAAGATGATGGAAAATTCCATATCTTATTAGCCTGTACTGGATCAGTCGCTACTATCAAAGTCCCCATGATTATTGATAAATTGTTCAAAACTTTTGGTCAAAATAAAATCTCCATTCAGTTGGTGGTGACTAAATCAGCTACTCATTTCTTGAAAGGGTTGAAAATTCATAACGATGTCAAGATATGGCGTGATGAGGATGAATGGGCTAACTACGAGTACTCAACCACCGAAACTACCGCTGGTAAAAAACCAAAAAATCCATTCGACAAAATGATCTTACACAATGAGTTGAGACGTTGGGCTGATATCATGTTGATTGCCCCGTTATCTGCCAATACCATTGCTAAAATTGCCAATGGTATTGCTGATAATTTATTGACAAACATTATCCGTGCTTGGGGTCCCCAGCAATCAAATATCAAAAAACCTATTTTGGCTGCCCCCGCCATGAATACGTTCATGTACATTCATCCTATTACTGCTAAACAATTGGCCATCTTGAGCTCGCCAGACTGGTTCGGTATTGAAATCTTGAAACCAGTGGAGAAAGTTTTGGTGTGCGGTGATATCGGGATGGGCGGTATGCGTGAATGGTCCGACATCGTTGACATCTTGAGAAGAAGAATCGTCTCCATCAAGGCAGAAAGGGCAAAACTCGACGGTGAGTTACAAGTCGATGAAGAAGATGATGAAGACTTATCAAATGTAGAGGAATATGATGGAGACGAAGGGGATGATGAAGACGATGATGATGACGACGACGATGATGATGAGGACGATGAGGATGAGGATGAGGATGAGGATGATGAAGATGAAGATGATGACAACGATGAACAAGAAAACGACGACGGTGTCAGTGGAGATAACAAAAACGGGCCCATCAATGGTGTTCGCGACTCAAATAATCAAGATAACTCCTCTCTTCACAAAAAAGATATAGATGATGATGATGATTTGATATTTGACATCACTGATCAAGAATATGACGGAAAATCAATTGAGCAAAAGCTCCCAATTCCAAAGGAGACTCAAAATATTATATAGTATTAACTTGCAAATCGTATTTTTGATGAATTATTTATTGAAATTGATACATTCTGGATAAAAACGGTTTTCCAGTAATTATAACTAAAATATCTGTAGGGAACAATCGTGTAGAGTAAACGATATGTTTTAATCGTTTACAATTTCATCTATGTACTTCGAGTGAATGAATTTACAGACTCGGTTTCCACAGTTAATTTCTTATCCAGTTATTGTTACCATCAAAGTAGATCAAAATCTAACTTCCCTATTTTTTCTTCTTGTCTCCTGGGTGTGGCTTTTTTCTTGTCTTTTTTGGTTTGGGTTCGGGCTCGACATAATTTCTGTCAAGTTTTAAAAACTCCTCCAGTAATTGTAAACCGTTATTAGCGATGAGCGGTTCGATCAAATCAAGCTGGACTCGGTTATACTTATCGACAAACTCATCCAAGTCTCGTTCTTCCAATAAATATTGTCGCAATATACGTTGATTTCGTAACTGTTGAATCAATGTCAAATTATAAAGCATACTGTCGATTAAATCATCGATTTTGTTATTCTTGACGGGTAAGTCTAAAGCAGATAACAAGGATGATTTCGTCACCATTTCATCAGTGAATGTATTTTTTATTAATGATCTTCCAGCACCATTCAACCAGTCTAGGACGATTTGATTTCGAAAAGTTTTGGCATTTGTTTTGGAAGATAATGATTCTTTGGTGACAAAACGATTTAACCAGAAATTAATCATTTGGGCCGAGGTCATGGGAATGACAATTTTACCCGCTTGCCAGAGTTGATGGTAAATCAAATTTTCCAAGGTCAAGTTTAACAATACTGTTTGGAGGGTTACCGAATTTTTATTTGACTTGGTACGCTGAACTTCCATTACAACAATATCGGGTTTATTAGTCAATAGTTTCTTTGTAATTTCATTAGATAAATGATTTATATGAAATTTTTTATCATATATAGTCGACAGGTCCATCAATGGTTCATATGGATATTTTTCATTTAAATTCAATTTATTCCATTTTTTTATATTAAGGATTTTCGTATCGGTTAAATCGACATTATTAATTTGACAATAAGCAAAGTTTTTCACTCCTATATCTATGGATAATACATTTAATTTGGTTTCATCACACGAGGTCTTGACTTTATTATAAATGTTCAAACCCGAGATAATGTGATCAATTCTCGTTTGTTTGGTTGTTCCTGATTTCAACCCACAGAGCAACCCAATCTGGTTCAAAATGGAGATCTTATAACTCCCTAGAAACTTATCCATCGCATCTATTCCAATGTTATTGTTTTAAAAACCTTTGGATGCAAAATGATTTGTCGTGTCGATTGCAAAATAAAATGTGGTGGTTTTAAATCAAACAGTTCTCGCGAAGCAAGTAACTGGTTTGTGATATGAACTACCAGATAATTCTTCAGAATTGGATTATTTATCAATACTATCAATAATTATTTTTTTTGTTAAAAGACATTGACTCCGTTGATATTTTCCATAGAGGTATATTCAAAAATGAATTTATTGGAAATAGTTGATGAAATTAGTGATAGAAAGTATCACATACATGATATATTATAGGTAAGACAGGAAACTTGTTAATATGTTAAAGATTCTGTTTATTTAAACTGTGTGTAATTTTTAATCTATTTTGGCTAAGGAAAAACAAAGTATTCCTCCTGTTTACTTAGTAATATTTACTACTTGAAAGTTGTAAATATCGACTGTTTATGGAATAACCTTTTAGACGCGTATCAACCTATTGATCTGTGTTACCCCTATAGTAATTATCAACCTACCAATTTAAAGTTTAAAACCCAAAATTACTACTTAACTCCGTTTGTAACCCCAGCAAATGTACTGGAGTCACCTCGAATTCAGCCTCCATATAATTAAATGAACAATAGTTTTACATCTACAATTCCATCGACAAATTATCAATAATATAAGCAACAATATATTTTTGATCAAACAGAAATCGTAGTATTTAAAAAGATTCTTTTTTATTAAATGTTAAAATATACATTAAATATATAGCCTATTTAATCGAGTCAAAACCAAAGTAGATTTTATCTTTGTTATATACAGTAATTTATTCAATACACGTCAAATTAATTGTGGGTTACATTTGCCAAGAATTCTTATTTCCATTTTAGGTTACTACCACAATCAATCAAAATTTAACATTTCCACCACTTTACAATTCACACCCATATCTTTCATAATTCTGTTAAACAATGTATTCATCTATATTTAAGATAACCTTTTATCCTACCACTACACTTGTCTATTACCATGTAACCAATAACAAAGTTTAACAACAATTATACTGTGTAACAATGAATGTTAACATGTGCATTTTTTTTTCCTATTTCTATATTTAGGGTGCTTAATTAGGTTTTGCGATAACAAATCTTTATCGGGTAAGGAGGCTATGACTAGAGTATAAATATCGATTCATGTGGAAAAAAATTAATTAGATTATACAATTTACAATGAAGTTCACATCTATCGTACTTTTATCTGTTGCTGGTTTAGCTTTTGCAGCTAACGAATCTAATATTTCTAATGCGTCAAACGCATCGAACGAAACTACCACCACTTCCAGTGCAACTGAAGCTGCTGCTGGCAGAGTTGGTGCTGGTTTACTCGGTGCACTCGCAGCTGCTGGTGTTGCTTTATTGGTTTAGTTTTTACTATTGATGGTTTGGTTTTATTTAAAAGTGAATAATCGATATATTAACGATTGTACTATTAATTTAATATGTAATATTAATATAATTTTAATTTGTAATACACTAGAGTATCACTTGTAGATATGATATAGTTGTTGAGGCCTTTTTCTCAGGGTTCCAATGGCTGTGGCGGATTTATTTCCCCCCTAAACTTTTTCTCGTTTCTTTTTACGAGTACTTCAACAGTTTAGACGTAAACGTAAATCCCGTTTATGAAGTAGCAATTTGTTATGAATTTTCCATTGTTGGAATGTTACGATGTTATTATTACATCCATACACCAATATACATTATTATTTATGTACCAATTGTGCCGACACTACACTAACTAATTCATTTCTTTGATCTTGGTTATATTTTTCTCTAACAATCAGTTCTTCTTCCATATTGACGTGCAAGTTTCTAAATGTGAACAAGAAGAGAATTCCAACCACAAAACAAGCAATGGCAATTGCCGCTTGGGGCCAGATCAAATATGGATCCGTCAATGCGGGAGTGACCGCTTGCGAGATAGCAGCGGAGATAGACGTCATAAACAAGAAAAGCGCCATAACAAGACCTTTCATATGTGGGGGAGAACGGGTATATGCCAATTCATATGCAGTGGTATTAGCAAAACACTCACTAGCAGCTGCAAGAATAAATACAGATGTCATCTTCCATGCAGACAACGGAGAAGGTTCATCACACGTAGTTGCAAATGAACCACAAGGTGATGTGTTATAAACTTGGTATTGAATAACCGCACCAGCGACATTCGATAAAGCAGCTAACACGAATCCCAAGAAGATTCTATAAACGGGCTTGAAATCAATTTTATATTTTCTCAAAGCTGGATAAACCCCATAATCTAAGATTGGAATCAATATAATAATTGTTAATGGATTGAAATTATTGAACAAATCATTTGGAACACCCTGTGTTGTCATTGACCCAGCCAACGATGTCTGAACACTTCCAATACCACTATCTGCCAAATTATATATTGGGAAAAAAACGAAAATCTTACAAGCATTCACTGTTTGCTTAATATCTAAAACCCATTGATCATCCCAGGAAATCGGGGTTTGCTTTTTCATGTTGTAATAATTACGCCCGCGCGCAATCATATTGACTGGTCTAGCATATTCCCAAAATTCTCCCGCTTTAGCTCTAACAATTGCTTTACCACCAAGGGAAATCTTAAGAATTTTCCAGGCATTAGTTAAAACACTTCCTTGTACTTGTTCGGGAGCAATTTTGGTTTTCAACCACCAGAAAACAACCGGGATTACCATATAAATGATAATTGGAACAAAAAATGCTAACCAATAACCAACTCTTCTAGCACAATATGAAGTTGCCAATTGCATAAAACCACCAATATTAACAGCCCAATAGAAAATTAATGTCATTCTTTCTAAGGTTTTTTGGCGATCAACTATAACTTTTTCACCTGAAGGTAAGATTTTAACCATATCTTGCTTATGGGGGTATTGGTCCATTAAAAGTGGTAACAAATTAGGCTTGATGAAACCTGTACCCATAGCTAAAGTAACAATAGCGAGAATAGTCACAGCCAACCCTCCTTTTTCGTTTGAAATAACTGATGGAATAGAAGCGATAATAAATAATATGTGCGAAATAAAACCAGCAAAAACCCCCAAACTAATAGCTTTTAATTTTCCCAACTTTGTATCAGCAACATAACCACCATAAAGTGGAATGATATAAGCTAAGAATTGCAATAAAAGTGTTAAAGCATTTGCTGTCTGTAAACCTTGACCTAACGCTCCGGCACTTTCAGAACTGGTAGCAGAAACTGGTGCACCCCATCTCGAACCCTCTGGCATTGGTCGTTGAATGAAATTCGTTAATATACCTTGACACGAGTAATAACTAGCTCTTTCAGCAAACTCAGCGATGAATAAACAATACATTGCTGGCTCAAGGTGACTCAAGATCCTTCTCAAACTATGGGATTCTTCAGTAGTTGGTATTCTCAACCCCCTGGGGTTATATTCGTCAACATAATCCGTTGTATAGTTATTTGGATTATCGAAATCATAACCGTCTGATTTCTCCGAACCCTGATCAACAGTGACGACTAAATCATTAAGCTTATCAGAAGATTCACTCATGACTGGTGAATTATCAAATTATGAATTAAGATACTTCATCATATAAATACAAAAATCCGCTGGGTTACTAATATAACTTTAGAGCCATTCGAACAAATGGAATCTGGAATATGAAATGAAGCCGCTTATCGAGATTACTGTTCTCCAGTTGCACATATTTTTAAGCCCCAATTTGTGAAATCTTGCTTGCTAGTGGACAATGAGATCAAAAGTTTAACAGCTACGAGACAATTCCTAGCTTATTCGACATGTTATTAATCCGTGAGAGCTATTTTGCTCCGATTGAAGCATCCATCGGAATATGAGGTTGCTAAAAAATTCAACACAATTCTATGCCGTATGCACTGATAAGTCACAATCTTTTTGCAGCATTGCGAAATCACGGCACTCAAAGCCGTGAGATAACGGCCAAAATTTCATCGCTGGAATCTAAACCGAAAGGAAGGTTAATGGAAATGGTTAAAGTACGCTAACAAAAAAGATTTCGTTACTACAAACCTAGTAATTCCAGCTACCTGTAAATACTCCAATGAAACACGATCAAACTTTTTTGATAGGCTTAATCTTATTAGGACTAAATGGAAGAACTCCGATAGTGCCACACGAATCCCATTGTTCAGCAATCGCACTGGATAATAAAATCAAGATTCACATTGCATTTCGAAATCTATAAAGATCTGGCGGAATCTACAGAATCATTGTTATGATTAGTTATCGGATGTTAATTATTCGTCTATCAGAGAATAATATAATCGATTCAATTCGATATTTTCAGTAAAGAGATCGCATGGTGTGGGGCTTATTTGGATAGTAACCCTTATCATAATTAATAGTAGATTATGTACCCAAGGAAGATAATCTACTTGATATCCTATCTGCAGAGACTAGTTGCACGGCGTAGAGAGTAGAGAATGTATCTGAGTAGAGTTAATTACAAATCCATAACCCCCTATTAAATGTTAAGCCATGTTTAAAGTTGAGAATGACGAAAAATAAGGAAGGGATTTATCCATTTGAAGTTGAGCATGAAATTTCCGTTTGACATGATAATCGAAATGAATAAGAGTTGGTTCCAAAATTAATATATCTGACTAGGATTGGTACATCCATCGCCAAGGTAAAATAATCTCCACCAGAAAAGTTTGAGTTTTTCACGCGTAAATTATTAGTATGATCATCGGATGAATATCGTTACAAATTTACTTTATTTTATTTGATATTGTCAAGATTAAACTAAATATTCTATTGACTGGGTATTAATTTGAAGAAAATATAAAAATACATTTGAGATTGTTGATTTAAATGTTCAACTAGATCTCTTAATTGAAATTTGAAATGAGCATGAAATGCACCGAAATGTGGGGGGTATATGTAATTTTCGAACCGAAGTACGTAAAGCGTTAGCTTTATTGTTTGGAACATTTTGTTCCTCTAATAGACAGCATAGAATAAGATAAATGCAAATGCTAAAAGTAATGAATTGAACGATTGAGATGCACCACTGTTTGCAATGACAGAAATAATTGGTGCACCCGTTGCTTGTGAATCCACCCTACGTTGTAACACAGTAGTGGTGACTGGTTTGTTTGAATTACCTGAAACATTAGAACGCTTGTTAGCACCATTAGAATCGTTGTTGGTAGAACCATTAGAACTGTTGTTAGAATTATCGTTAGAAGCGTTATTACCAGATCCATTACCACCGTTATTACCATCGGAACCATTATTACCAGATCCATTAGACCCATTGTTTCCTTCAGAACCGTTGTTTCTTTCAGAACCGTTGTTACCAGAACCGTTATTACCTTCTGAACCATTGTTACCTTCAGCACCGTTGTTACCTTCAGCACCGTTGTTACCAGATCCATTAGAACCGTTGTTACCTGAACCGTTGTTACCTTCAGCACCGTTATTACC